>PYSQ01000227.1:12609-51442 GCA_003049435.1 Nakataea oryzae
CCCAAACCCCCCCCCCCCCCCCCCCCAAACAACCTTGCCGTCACAGCCCAGTGTGTCATAATCCTACTTCCTCGGCCCGGTCTCTCCGAGGTGACAAGCTTCGCCTCGCTGGCTACTACTGCACCCCGAAAACCACCGGTCCGTACTGGAGAACCCAATTATCCCACCGCAGCCCTCGCTTTTTCCCCCACCGTGTTTCCCCGCCCCATGAGCCTCCTAAAAGTTGGGGGTATTGTAAAGGGGCCGTCTCCGGGTCGTTTTCCTCCATTGTTGGTTGTGTTGATCGGCTACTGCTGAGGCCCGGCGGGGAAGTTTTTTTTTTCTTCCCTCCCTCCTGTCAAGAGCGTACAGTGCGCGCACACACACATGCGCTAGCATCGCGGAGAAGCTTAGGCGTTCTGCTTGGCCATGGTGTTGAGGGCGCTGCCGTTCTTGAACCACTCAATCTGGCCCTCGTTGAAGGTGTGCGACAGCTTGATGTCAAACGTCTTGCCGTCCTTGGGGTGCACCCTCAGGGTCATGGGCTTGCCGACGGCGAGCTCGGTGCACAGAAGGTCGACCTTGTCGTCGGGCTTGATCTTGTCGTAGTCGGCGGGGTCCGAGAAGGTGAGCGGCAGCATGCCCTGCTTCTTCAGGTTGGTCTCGTGGATGCGGGCAAACGAGCGCGTGATGATGGCCAGGCCGCCCAGGTGGCGAGGCTCGAGGGCGGCGTGCTCGCGCGACGAGCCCTCGCCGTAGTTCCAGTCGCCAATGACGACCCACTTGACGCCCCGGGCCTTGTAGTCGCGGGCCGTGGCGGGGACGGCGTCGAACTCGCCCGTGAAGGCGTTCTTGATCTTGTTGGCCTCGCCGTTGGCCTCGTTGATGGCGCCAATCAGCATGTTGTTGGAGATGTTGTCCAGGTGGCCACGGTACTTGAGCCACGGGCCGGCCATCGAGATGTGGTCCGTCGTGGTCTTGCCCTGGGCCTTGATCAGGATGGGCAGGCCGAGCGCGTCCTTGCCGTCCCAGGGCTGGAACGGCTCCAGGAGCTGCAGGCGGTCCGAGCTGGGCGCGACGGCGACCTGGACCGAGGCGCGGTCCACGGGAGGGGCCTGGTATGTGTCCTCGCCGGCGTCGTAGCCGCGCTGGGGCAGGCTGTCGCCCGTCGGGGGCTTCAGCTTGAACTCCTTGCCGTCCTTGCCCTTGAGGGTGTCCGTCAGGGGGTTGAAGGTGAGCCTGCCGGCGACCGTCATGGCGACGACCAGGTCGGGCGAGGCGACGAACGAGTGGGTGGCGGGGTTGCCGTCGTTGCGGCCCGTGAAGTTGCGGTTGTAGCTCGAGATGATGCTGTTGGCCTCGCCCTTCTTGACGTCGGTGCGGTCCCACTGGCCGATGCAGGGGCCGCAGGCGTTGGCCAGGACCATGCCGCCGTACTCCTCAAAGGTCTTGAGCTGGCCGTCGCGCTCAATGGTGGCGCGGATCTGCTCCGAGCCGGGGGTGACGGTGAAGATGGTCTTGGACTTGAGGCCGTGGGCCAGGGCATCCTCGGCAATCGAGGCGGCGCGCGACATGTCCTCGTACGAGCTGTTGGTGCAAGAGCCGATCAGGCCGGCCTTGAGCTCCTCGGGCCAGCCGTTCTCCTTGACGGCGGCGGCGAACTTGCTGATGGGGGTGTACAGGTCGGGGGCTGTTTGCACATCATGTTAGCGAGAGAGCTGCATGGGCGGCGCGGCAAAAAAAGAAGAAAAAAAGAAGCGGCCGGCTCGAGGGCAGAACTGACTGAAGGGGCCGTTGACGGCGGGCTCAAGCTCCGACAGGTTGATCTCAATGAGCTGGTCGAACTCGGCGCCGTCGTCCTCGCGCAGCTCGGTCTCGTAGGCGCGGGCGAACTCGGCAATCTCGGAACGCCTGGTGGCCTTGAGGTAGTCGGCCTGGCGGTTGTTGAAGCTGAACAGCGACGTGGTGGCACCAATCTCGGCACCCATGTTGCAGATGGTAGCCTGGCCAGTGCAGCTGATCGAGTTACTGTATACCGATTTCCGAGTCAGTCTTGTTCTTCTTCATGCAAAAAAAAGAAGAAGAAGAAGAAGAAGAAAGGGCCGAGTAGAGGGTTGGGGATGCAACGCACAGTCCAGGACCAAAGTAGTTGACAATGAAGCCAGTGCCGCCCTTGACAGTCAGGATGCCAGCGACCTTCAGGATGATGTCCTTGGGGGTAGCCCAGCCGCTAAGCTCGCCAGTCAAGCGGACACCGAGCTGCTTGGGGGCCTTGAGCTCCCAGGGCAGACCGGCCATGGCGTCGACGGCGTCACCACCACCAACACCAATGGCGGCAGCACCCAGACCACCGGCGTTGGGAGTGTGGCTGTCAGTGCCGATCATCAGGAGACCGGGGAAGGCGTAGTTCTCAAGGATGATCTGGTGGATGATTCCACTGCCAGGCTTCCAGAAGCCGATGTTGTACTTGGCCGACGAGGACTGCAGGAAGTCGTAGACCTCTGTGGGTGGGGTGTTAGTGCATTGCGCTGCGTGGACACGGGGAGCCGAGGCGGCTGTGCGTACCCTTGTTGATGTCAATGGCCCTGGCGAGATCCTTGGGGCCGCCGACCTGCGCCTCGATCAGATGGTCACAGTGGACGGTGGTGGGGGTCTGGACGCGGTCCATGCCGGCCGACATGAACTGCAGGATGGCCATCTGGGCAGTGGCATCCTGGCAGGCCACGCGGTCGGGGCGCAGCTTCAGGTACGAGACGCCGCGCTCGATGTCCTGGCCGTGGGGGTCGTCCAGGTGCGAGTACAGGATCTTCTCGCCAAAGGTGAGGGGGCGGTTGAGGCGCTTGCGCACGATGGAGAGGTTCTCCGACATCTTCTTGTAGTCGATGAAGTTGCCCTCCTCACGGGCGAGCAGGTTCTGCCTGACCTGGTGGTTGCAAACAGGAGCATCGTCAGCAAGGCTGGCCGGCTGTTGACATTGGACAGAGGACAGAGGTGGGGGAGAAGCGCCGGCAGAGACCAGCAGCGCCCAGAGGCAACTTACCTTCCTGTCCAGAGGATGGTCGCTGACAGTGGCCATGCGCCGCAGGCCGCACGAGGCGGCGCGGGCGCGGGCCGCCTTGCCCAGCAGCTGACGGTGCGAGGCCAGCATGACGGGCGGCTGTGTGAAGCGAGGACGGGGATGAGGGCCTCGAGGGATTTAGCGGGCAAGCAATTGAGGAGGGGATTGGGGTATCAAACGCCAAAAGAAAACCGCTCTCGAGAAGGAGAACCCAGGAGCCGACGCAGAAAAAAAAGGAAAAGAACAGGTTGGTCTCCCAGCTGGTGAGGAGAAGAGCGATGCGGGTGGGCTGGGAGGGCGAGAGGGCCGGATTTGAATGTGGATGGAGCAGAAGCTGCGACGCTGCCGGCTCCACCGACCAGCGCCGACGAGCGAGGACTTCTCGGCTAACCGATGACGACGGGGGGTGGTGGTCGGCTTAGGAGGAATAATCAGGAACCGCCCATTGGCTGGCGCACCCCAGCCCGCTTGCACCAGAGACGTCACAGTGAGAACAAGGGCAGGAGGGCTGCACCGATGCCGAGACCACCAACGACCTCGGTGCACTTTTTTTTTTCCTACGTGTTTTTTCTCCTCCCTCCCTTGTTTGGGGGACCCATTGCCACATGCTGCTGCGCCCGCCCCCCATGCCCGCAGAGGACGATGCCTCCCTTTTTGCGCTCCGGCCCAGGCTCCCCCGCGACGTGCTCAAACGTATGTCAACAGCCTGACTCGACCCTGCCGCTGGTGCCGCGAAGCCATTGATGCACTGCACGGGGCGCAGCCGGGCCGTTTGCACTGCTGCTTGCCTCGCAGAGGCCGAGCGGCAATAAAACAAAAACAAAAACAAGGTAAAAATAAAAATGCGCCCGCTCTGGTGGACTCGCATCTCCAGTGTCGCAATCGGGCCTGGACGTTGTGGGCGTGGGGTTCCAGTTCGTTTGGCCGCATCCATGTGGGCGTGGGACCAGGCCTGGCAGGGATTGGAGCTCGGTGCCGCCCAAGCTCCCTGGCCCCAAGCCCCTCCATCCTCGGCGGCCAAAGCCCAGTCGTGCTGGGCGGCCTGCCCGGCTGTGCCCTGTGCCCTGTGCCGCTAGCCCGGCGGCTGTTGGAGCCCCTGGGCTAACCCGCGCGGCCTTTTCCCCGGCCTGCCAGCGCTTCTCCAGATGCTTCCCAGCCGGCCGTGGCAAAAACCAGACTGTCACCAATTGCCATGCCCGGCCTGGTCTTGGCACCGTTTCCCCAGAACAAAAGGGGCCGGTGATGGTGGCCCTTTGGCCCAGGCGCACAGAAAGAGACGCGAGCTGAAAAAAAAAAAAAGATGGCAAAAAAATGGAAAATTTGCCGCGGCCTGCAGACCTGCAATCGCCTGATTCGGAAGTCAGGTTGCGGCTCGGGTGGCTCTGCGGGACTTTAACTCCTCGGCGGCCCAGTTCTCCAGCTCGGATTCAGCAGGTGTTACGAGGAGTTAAGTTAACTGCGAACGGAGATTCGAGTCGCGCCCCACCCCAGGTGGAAGGGACTCTGAATAGCGCGCCCTCTGGCGGTTGTCTCGTCGCCGTCCAAAGCGGACACTGTTTGTTGGATACATGGCGATGTGCGTGCGACCTAAAGACCCCCCTGGTGCATGCTCCAACAGGCTATGCACGAGTGACCAGACGAGAGCACGCGAGCACATGGGCCAAGCACAGCGGTTGTGTGTTTGGCCTGGCGGGATTGAGCGGGCGAGCGGGAGTGTGTGCTGCTGCTGCGAGCACGCTCCTGTGGTTGCAACTGGGTTTGCACCGCCCCGCAGTGTGGTGGATCGAAACGGCAGGATCGAGCGCTTTCAGCCACTGGGAGGACACCGCCGGCCTGGACACCGCCGCTAACCCAAACAGGCTGCATGCAACTGCGCCAGCTCGAATTTTTCTCGGTCGGTCCAAGCACGCCTCCAAGGACAACGGGGACAGGCCTCACAGTCGTGAGATTGCAACTTACAGTGCCGAATCCCAAACCCGTACCCAGCCGACCGCCCAAGATGCCCAAGGCCAAGGGGATAGCGACGCAGCGCGTGCAAAAAACCAGGCACCGCACCAGGTTGGTTGCCCGTCTCAAAAAGTACGGCACGGACAAGGCTGACCTGACACGCCGGCTACGAACACAGAGATCTGGACCAGATCACGCAGGACCTGCTGTCACCCAAGCATCTGGCTCAGTGGAAAGACACCAAGGCGTCAGAGGACCTGCCCGGGCTGGGCAAGCACTACTGTATCGAGTGTGCCAAGTGGTTCGAGACGGACCACAGCCTGGTTGAGCACCGCAAGGGCAAGCCGCACAAGCGACGGTAAGCTTTCCGGGGCACCTCAAGGGACTCGGACGTCTGCAGTGGCTAACAAATTCCTCTTTCTTTGTTGTGACAGAGTCAAGCAGCTTCAGGAGGAGCCCTATACCCAGAGGGAGGCTGAGGCGGCCATTGGTATTGGGCCGCCAGACAACGGCCAGCGGAAAAAGGAGGAAGACGTTGCAATGGCGTGATCTGCCCTCCTGTCTCCATCTACATTCTCTCAGAACTTGTTTTATTCTTCTTTCTTTCTCTGGGGTTGATCTGCAGCAGGACACTGGCATGGGAAAAGCTGCATGTGCAGCAGGGCGTTCAGGGGCGTTTTGGGTCATGTGACTGGCGGCGTCCAGTGTAGGTTATTCTGTATCCACGCACGAATATCACGAGCGACGTTTCTGCAGCATCCCTGCCGCGGGGGCCCGCGTAGCAGCCTGCAGCAGAGGCCGCGGGAAATGCGAGGCCGTGTCACGCCTGTAGGGTGACGGATGGGTGCCAGCAATGTGGTGGGCATCTGATGCTTGGCCAGGCCGTCACGTGCACGCGGCTCTGGTCAACCACCCTGGCTGAGCGCGGTGCGCGGGAGCTTGGCCATGGCGGACCCACAAGAAAAGCTGGGGGAACACGGGCGGGATTGAATTCAGCTCGCGCTTCAGGCAGGCGCTGCCGGATGCAGACGAGGCGAGGGCCAAAAAGCAAAGCGTGTATGGCAATGACGGCACCGACTTTGTTTCCCACCACGCAGACTCAAAACGCCCTCAAGCCGCCGCGCCCGCGTCGACCCCGACCGACCCTTTTGACCGCGCGCCATCGAGACCAGCCACTTTCCTGGCTCGCGGCAGCTTCCTTCCCTCCATCGCCGCGTTACCGCTGCAGTGCGGCTCCCAGCGCTTCCCACGACGCAGAGGGGAGGCGCAGCCCCAGGACGCGGTCGCTCCAGCCTGCCAGTCCCGACGAGCGCGTATCTGGCCGCCCATGAATGTTTCTTGCTAGGGCCGCCTGGCTTTCCCTCCTCTCGTACGTCGCCAGAATCCGGGCCATGGCGCCGCCTGCTCCTCACGCCGCCGCCATGTCGGCCCTGCATGGCTCCGGCCCCGGCCCCGTCTCTGCTGCCGCCGCTGCAAAGGCCAACCCGCACGCCTTTGCTGCCCACTCCAAGAAGCAGCAGCGCCCGCCGTCGCAGGCCCGCGGCTACACCGTCACCGCCCTCGGCCGCTGGTCCGTCCAGAACAAGCCGCTTCCGCCCGTCGAGGCTGTCAGGGCCATCCACGTCTATGACTTTGACAACACCTGTGCGTTGTGTGCCCTGGCCGACGCTCGTCTCCCCCCAACCTGCGCCACCTCGGGATGTGATGCTGACCTCTTGTTTCTCCTCTACCTGCTCGCAGTATTCAAGACCCCGACCCCGAACCCGAAGCTGTGGAACGGCCCGACGATAGGCCTTTTGGCCAACCCTGACTGCTTCGCCAACGGCGGCTGGTGGCACGACAGCCGTATCCTGGCCGCGACAGGCGCCGGCCTGCTCAAGGAGGAGCCGCGTGCCTGGGAGGGCTGGTGGAATGAGCGCATCGTCGATCTTGTGCGCCTCAGCCACCAGCAGAAAGACGCCCTCTGCGTCCTCCTGACCGGCCGCTCCGAACATGGCTTCGGCGACCTCGTCGCTCGCATGGTGGCCAGCAAGGGACTCACTTTCGACATGATGGGCCTCAAGCCCTCGGTTGGCCCCGACGGCGAGCGCTTCGCCAGCACCATGGCCTTCAAGCAGGCCTTCCTGAGGCACCTCATGGAGACGTACCGCCTCGCCAACGAGATCCGCATTTACGAGGACCGCCCCAAGCACGTCAAGGGCTTCCGAGACTTCATGGCCGAGTACAATCTCGGCGTCAACGCGGCCCTGGCTGCCGGTGGCGGCGCTATGCCCACGACACGCGCGGCCACGATCAACGCCGAGGTTATTCAGGTCGCTGAGCTCGGCATCAACCTCGACCCGGTCGTCGAGGTGGCAGAGGTGCAGCACCTGCTCAACGCGCACAATGCACAGGCCGCCAAGGCGCCCTCGGGCACGGGCAACCGATCGCAGGCCTCGGACAAGCTCGCCATCAAGAAGACGGTCTTCTACACGGGCTACCTCATCGAGGCGGCCGACACACAGAGGCTGCTGTCGCTGGTCCAGCTGCCCCGCCTCTCGGAGGCCGAGCTCAAGGTGCACGCCAACAACATCATGATCTGCCCCCGCCCGTGCCCAGCCAGCATCCTGGACAAGGTCGGTGGCATCGGTGCAAAGGCGCGCTGGGAGGTGACTGGCACGGGCTGCTTCGAGAACAGCGTCTGGGCCGCCGCCGTGCGCCCGGTGCCGTCGACGGCCAAGTACCACACCGACAACAAGACGCCCCACGTGGTGCTGGCTCTGCGAAAGGGCGCCAGGCCCATCGACGCCAGCAAGATACACAACTGGCAGCCCATCCCTCCCGAAAAGGCCTTCAGTTTCGACACGACGGTGGGCGAGAAGATCTTGTTCCGCATCGAGTCCGAGGACCCGACCGAGGGCGAGTATGAGAGCATGTTCGCCAACAAGAACTCGAAGCGGAAGCACACGTTTGACGACGAGGCACCGTCGCATGCGCGTGGTGGCGGCGGCGGACACCATCAAGGCGGAGGGCGGAATTTCCACAACCAGGCGGGAAACAACGGCTTTTCCCCCCGCGGAGGAGGTGGCGGCGGGCGCGGAGGCGGCAACTTCCGCGGGAACCACAACTCCAACAGGGGATACCGTGTCAGCTCGCGCGGAGGCGGCGGATACAGCGGGTTCAGGGGATCCGGTGGACGCGGCGGAGGCGGGCGCGGCGGCAAGTACGGCTACCACTCGCTGGACGACGTTGGCAAACGAGACAGCAACCAAGCCATGTCTTATGAGGACAGCGGTTACTCGACGCCGAACTCGAACCAGCACGAGGGCCAGCAGTCCCACGAGGCGCAGCACCAGCCCGCGAATGGCGGCCACCAACAGAGTCGTAAACAACGGAACCGGCAGAACCAGCAGAATCGCCAACAGCAGCAGCAGCAGTCGCAGGCGCCGCCCCAGCAGCAACATCAGCCATACCACCAGCAGCCGCAGGCCCTGGTGGTCCCTCCACCGCCGCCGTTGGTGCCCGGCCCCGCGTTCTACCCGCACTTTCCACAAGGCCCTCTCATGTGGCTACCACCGACAGCCCCCAATGCCATGGGAGGCCAGGATGGCGGTTATGCGCCGCCGCCGCCGCCGCCGCCGCCGGGTCCTGATATGCAGAACTACTACTGAAATGGCGAGGCTGCCCCGCGCAGTCGTGAAGCCAGGCGAGGCCAAGCGATCTGGCCACTGCTGCTCCGGGGTCTGCGGCCAAGGCCAAGCAGTTGGGTAACACTTTGACATCGTCATCACTTGTCTTGTCTTGGCTTTTCTGTCGCAGGGCCGCCCCGAGTATCTTGACTGCGTTCGATGGGTGCTGGGAAAAGACCTTGCTGCCCTTGGCACGTTGCGTGGTCCAGTTGTGTAGTATAATATAGGTGTGTGCGTGTACGTATTAGAGACGTGCTAGAGATTCGGCGCACATTTCCAAGGGGTTTTCTGTCACTGGCGTTCAATGCGCTTTGTTTTATTTTCCTCGTTGGCGCTTTTTGGGCAGCACCAAGGAGTTCAGATGGGGGATGGATGCCATTGTATGGCAAGACAAAATAGCCGTCTTTTCTTTGTGTTTTTGTGTTTATCTGCGCCGGCTGGGCGTTTCGTTGTGTTTGCTCTAGTCTAGGTAGTCTCGGTCACTGCGCTGATCTGACGGGCGCAGCAGTACGAGAAGAATCACACGAAGAGCAAAACCAAGCTCACTCGCTCGCTCCCCTGGTCCGCGACAAGACTCGGCAGCCGTCGCCGGTGAGGGCCATGCACCCCAGGTTCGGCAGGGCGAGACCATCCGCATGGCTCGGCTGTACAAATGACGGGCCCGTGACCGACGTCAAGCCCGCGGCAGAGATGACGTGCTTTACGAGCTCAGCCCGGGGGCGCGGTGCGGGCGGGCCGTCAGCCACCCGGGGCCCGCCCGCTATCGGCGTGGCTCGGCTTCGCGAATGGTGGCCATCCCCCGGCGCCTACCGGCCCAGCGACCCGGGCCTGGTCATCAAACATCTAAACTACTACCCCGTACCCATCAACTACAAGGCGCCTGGCCCGGGATCCGCTCAGGTGCCGAGAGAAAAAAAAAGGAGGGTGTGGGGGAAGGCGGTTGGGCGGCAATGGCGGGATGGCTGCCTGTGGATAACATGTCAGGTAGTGCCAGCGAGGCAATCGTTCTTGGGCTTGACTGTCGACTGGCTGCTGTTTAGATTGAAGCAGCTCCACCAGGCTCTGTTTTTGGAAAGCGCGGTGTTGGTTGTTGGCGCTGGCTCGTTCCTGCCTTGGTTCGTGTCTTGCGCCCTTGCCCTTCCCTCTACCCCCTTCTCCCTCCCCCCCTTTCCCCTCTTTTCCTTTTCCGTCCATCTTTTTGTTTTGCATCACTTTTCTGTCCCTTTTTTTTCCCTCTCTTTTTTTTTTCTCCGTCTCCCTTTCCTGCCTGCCTCGTCCCCAGCATACCCCGCTCGTTCGCCCTCTTGCCATGCTCCCGCAGAGATACAAATATCGCGCTCTCGATGTCACCAGAAACTCGATGCGCACGATCCGCCTCAGGAGCGCGAGCGTCGAGTCGGAGCCCGTGGTGTGCGAGATCGACGTGACGGTGCTCAACGACGGCGACGAGCGCAGCGGGCCCGGCGTCTCGTACGAGGCGCTGTCGTACACGTGGGGCGACACGGCCACCCCGCACGACATCGTCGTCAACGGGCGCATGCTGGCCATCACGGACAACCTCTTCCGCATCCTGCTCCACCTGCGCCACCGGCACCGCGACCGCGTGCTCTGGATCGACGCCATCTGCATCGACCAGGACAACCCGGCCGAGCGCATGCACCAGGTCGACCTGATGAAGCGCATCTACGGCCAGGCCCAGACGGTGCTGATCTGGCTCGGCCCCGAGACGTTTGAGACGCGCATCGTGATGCGCTACCTGCTCGAGGTCGACCGGCGCGTCCTGGCCTCGGGCGCCCGCCTCGACACCCCCGACGCCTGGACCCGCGAGTTCCAGGGCACCGGCCCCATGGTGCGCCACATGCTGCCCCTCCTCTTCGAGAGCCCCTGGTTCCGCCGCATCTGGGTCATCCAGGAGGCCGCCAGCGCAAAGGCCGCCCTGGTCATGTACGGTCACGACGCCGTGCCCGCCCGCACCTTTGCCATGCTCTCCACCCTGCCGTCGGCCGACATCCCCGGGAGCGTCCGCGCCGCCCTCGAGGTCATGCCGGGCCCGCTCAAGAGGACGTCGTGGTGGAAGGAGAGCCGCGACCTGCTCACCCTCCTCTGCAAGTTCTCCGAGTACGAGGCCACGGACCCGCGGGACAAGGTCTACGCCCTCCTGGGCATTTCCGAGTCCAGGCGGGACCAGCCCGTCAAGATAAAGCCCGACTACCTGCTGTTCGAGTCCAGGCTGAGAATGCAGGTCAACACCCTGATTGCCGCCTACCTTTTCCCCGACGCTGATGCCATGCCAGACGCAGAAGAGATCTTTGAAGACGTGAGAGACTACACCTCAGGTCTTCCCAACTCAATATCGGATCTCGCCGGCCACGTCTTTCTGTGGGCGATTAGATATCGCAGGAAGCGCCTTGCAAAGGCTCTTATCCATTATGGGCGGGGCCTGGACGTCAACAGTTTGCCCGGACGCGGCAGTCCTTTGTGGGAGTTGGCACACCAAACGGATGAGGGCAACGAAGAAGTCATAAAGATGCTTCTCGCCCGGCCGGAGATCGATGTTAATCTCCCGTTCGATGGCTGTACGCCACTGAACGTCGCCATGACACAGTCCAACGCGTGCATGATCGCGGCGCTTGTGACCAGGGCCGACATCGACATATGGCACGTGGGCCTAGACGGGCAGTACCCGCTGGAAACAGCCATGCTCTACTGCAACAGCGACTCTTCGGCTGAGTGTAGGGCGGCAGAGGCATTTATAATGGCCCACCGCACCTGGGAAAACGAGGTGGTGATGGAGCTAGTTAAAGACGCGTTCCCAGAGGCTCTCGAAACCATCCGCAAGTGCAGACGAAAGACGTACAGCCGGCTTTTGTGGGAGGCCGTCAACACCATGGGGGAGGAGCCCGGAGCCCGTGACGACAAGCGAGGGGGCCTCGAAGTAATTGAGCACTGTCTTGGCGAAGGTGCCTATACAGATTACAGGGGCGAGGAAGCCATGGGCTACTTCAATCATACGCCGCTGGGACGGGCGGCAAGCCTCGGTCGCCTTGCCGCAGTCAAGCTGATGCTGGAGCACAAGGCAGACCCCAACAGCGGAGAATCGGTGACGGGCACTGGATACATTGCTCCGCTTTGGGCCGCAGCCTCGGCAGGCCACTACGAGGTGGTGTCCCTGCTGCTGGATGCAGGCGCTGATCCAGGCTGGAAGGCAGACGGCATGTCTGCGCGCGACGCTGCACTGGAGGGAGGGCACGATCGTGTTGCCAGTCTGCTGCAGGAAAAACATGTTGAATATGTTGCGGATGAGGAGGCCGAGGATGAAGAGGAGGTGGCTGAAGAAGGGGCTGAAGAAGGGGCTAAAGAAGGGGCTGAAGCAGGGGCTAACGAAGAAGGCCAGTATAAAGAGGAAGAATACGAAGAGGGCGAGTATGAAAAGGAAGAGGATGAAGAGAAGGTGAATGAAGAGAAGGTGCCTGAAGAGGAGGTGGATAAAAAGGTGGATAAAGAGTGTGAGCACAAGGAGGACGAGCACGAAAAGGACGAAGACGAGGAGGACAAGCAAAGGGAAGACAAGCAAAAGGAGGACAAGCACGAAAAGGATGAGCACGAAAAGGACGAACACGAAAATGACAAACACGAAAAGGACAAGCATAAAGAGGACGGGCATAAAAAGGATGTGCATAAACAGAAAGAGTAGCATTTGTAGCCAGTTTTCGGCATTTAGACCTAGAGTCCGTGTATGTAGAGCATGGCGATTTAGATAATATGTAGTCAAGGAACGTTTAATGCCCCTGTTTGAGACAAGGAGTATTATCGAACTGGTGGGTGCGACTGCTGCTCATTCGAGTGCGGGAGGGTCTCTCTTGTTTTTTCCTTCTTTCAGCTACAAGGAGCACAGGGACTTGGTGCCAGCCAGGTACAGCTCTAGGGCTGACTACTGCGACTCGAAGAAAAGATGCGTCACTCGAGATACACTCCAAGAGAGAACAAGAGTAGGGGAGACAGGATGAGCTCGTTTTCGGCTACATAATCTATCAAAAAAAAAAGGAGAAAAGCCGGGCTCGACTGGTCCTGGACCCCTTTCCAAACCGCGACACGATTTATTCCATGTTTTTTGCTTCCCTTTTTTACAAAGTCGTTATTTGAATGCGCGAGACCCCCACATGCGCGCGCCTCAGGCCTTCTCGACCTGCTTGGCGGCGGCGGACTCGTGCTGCTTCTCGGCGGCGGCGTCCGAGGCGCTGCCGTGGCCGGCCTCGAGGTCGTCGTCCAGGACCTTTGCGTCGGCGGCGGCGGCGACGTTGTGGCCGGCCGGCAGGGTCTTCTCGAACTGGCGGCCGCGCTTCTCGGGGCCAAAGGCGGTGGTGACGGCGATGCCGACGGCGATGATGGCGGTGGCGATGCCCATGGTGGGGCCGTAGGCCTCGACCATCTTGCCGGCGTGGTTGCGGATGAAGGTGCCCTCGGCGATGGCGTTGACGATCTGGGCCGAGGGCGACGAGATCATGTTGCCGAGCTGGTAGGTGATGCCCGGGAACGAGGAGCGGAAGGCCGGGGGCGACAGCTCGTTGAGGTGGATGGGGATGACGCCCCAGGCGCCCTGGACGAAGAACTGCATGAAGAAGCCCGAGGCCGAGAGCGAGCGCTCGTCGGCGGGCATGATCCAGGCCGGGATCAGGCAGGCGCTGACGATGGCGCTGATGATGATGGCGCGGCGGCGGCCCAGCCACTGCGAGGCATAGCCGATCATGGTGCCGCCGACGCAGGCGCCCGCCTTCATCAGGATGGATGCGCGCGAGGCGCCCGAGTTGTCGAGCTCCTTCTCGACCAGCATGAAGGTGGTGTAGCTGTCCTGCGACGTGTGGCTGTAGTAGTTGAACCACGTCATCAGGATGATGCAGTACAGGCACATCTTCCACTCCTGGGCCAGCATGACCTTTGTCTCCTTCCAAAAGGCCGACGGGTTGGCCTTGTTTTTGCCTTCCTTGCGAGCCTCGATGAACTGCTGCGACTCGGGGAAGAAGCAGCGGACGAGGCCGACAAGGATGGAGATGCCGGCCGCGATCCAAAACACCGTCTTCCAGCTCTCGACGCCGCCGCCCACGCCCAGGTTGGCGCAGGCCGCACACACGTAGCCGAACGAGTAGCCCTGCTGGAGGATGCCCGACATGAGACCGCGGGCGTCGACGGGGCTGTTTTCCAGGGCCATGGCGATGGCGTTTCCGTATCTGGTTGGGGGCGGTGCGTGTTAGTTGTCTGGCTGTCAAGGGCTGGTTTGATACATGGGAAGGAAGAGAGCCAGGACCAAAAAAAACCATGAAAGAAAAAAAAAAGAAAAAAACTCACACTCCGCCCATAAACAGGCCAAAGAGGGCGCGCACGGCAAGGAATTCGTTAAAGGTGCGGCAGTAGATGGTGGCGATCTGCAGGACGCCCAGGACAATCATGTTGACGACCATGGGCCACTTGCGGCCGTACTTGTCGCCGGCCAGGCCGAAGAAGGCGGCGCCGACGGAGCGCAGCAGCAGGGTGAGGGTGATGGCGGTGGTGATGTCCGTCTTGGAGACGTTGTAGTACTTTGACAGCTTGAAGGTCTGGATGGACAGGGCGTGGAAGTCAAAGGCGTCGGCACTCCAGGCGGAGAAGCCGACGATGAAGAAGAGCCAGTCCTTGGCCGACAGCTGGGCCATCAGGCTGACGGGGTTCTTGAGCGGCGGCGGCGTGTGCCACTCGGTGCGCTTCTCGCCATACTCGTTGATCACCTCGACGCGCTGGTCCCACTTCCACAGGTCGCCCCAGGCCTGGCGCGCTGTCGCCAGCACACCCTTGGCCACGGGCTCGGCCGGGCGCGGGTTGGTCTGGGTCTCGGCGGCAGACATCTTTTTTTTTGCCGCCTTGGAATGTCTTGGGTATGGTTTTTTGTTCTTGGTAGAGTGTGTGCGCCGGCCGCGACAAGCTTTTCAAGGCTTGGGGGCTGGTCAAGGCGCCAAGGTGGCTGCGCCCAGGACTCGGCGAGCTTAGAAATGGCGGCACCGCAGATCCACAGAGCCAAGCAGAGCTTGTTGTGGCTGGGCAGTATAGAGACAAAGAGACCAGAGAAGGGGCGCGGGGACGGGCTGTCTCAAGGCGTCGGCGGCGATGGAAGGGGAGGACGTCCACGGGCGGCTCGAGAAGACGGCCGAGTAGACGGAAGAAGGGATGGAAGGGAGCTTAAATAGCTGGAGGGGAGGCCCTCTTGTGTCTCTGGCCAGGCCATGCTGCTGGGAGGCAGCGCCATTAACCTACTGGCCCCACGCTGCGGGCGTTGCATTGTGATTTGGTTCTAGTGGCAGGCCCGGCTGCGTGCAGCGTCGATACCAACGCCATCCCTGGACAGGGCCTTGCCAAGGGTCCTGGTCGCATCCGGCGGGAAGACAGAGCAGGAATGGCCAGAGCAGGCACAGGGATTGGCGGGCGCCCGAGACAGGCTGGGGGTCCACGGACGGAGAGGCAGCACCATGCCCCATCTGGAGACCGAACCCCGCCGGGGGAGCACGTTCGACTCGTGCAGGGCCTTTTTCTCGCTCCGTGGGGTTGGGTGGGTGAGCACGAGATTTCCGGAGCAAATGGACGGCTGGATCTGCGGAGGTGCCGTGCACAGCGGCCCTTCTCTGGAATGCTGCAATCCTGGGCTGGATGGAGATGGCGCGACCAGACTGGCCCGACGCCATGGACGGCCGCCTGCTTCATTGGCCGACTGCTCGATGCATGTGCCCGGTCGCGGAGAGGGGTGGCGTCCTGCACCCGGGTCCAGCAAGTGATTGGGGTGGGAGGTAGGGGTAGGTAGGAGGAGGAGGAGGAGGGCGACAAGGGTGGTGAGGAGGAGGGCGAGGTCGGCACGCACGGCTCACGACCGGCCGGCAAGCAGAGGCGAGGGTGAGAGGCCATGGTTGCATTGGGTCAGCCAGCAAGAAACGCCTGCATGTGTGCGTGCGGTGTGGCCGGTGCGGTGTGTGGTACGGTGCGTCTGCTGGGCTGGCTGGCTGGCTGGCTGGCTGGCTGGCTGGCTGGATGGATGAATGTTCTGGTACGCCGCCCACGCCCAAGCCAAGGCGACCAGGCAGGCCAGCCACCCTCGCACTCCTCGCTGGAATCTCCACCGCGGGCGGTCAGCACCAGGCTGCGCGCCGCAACCCCGGCCGAATTCTTGGTTCTGATCACACGGCGAGCGTTGGGCCTAGCTCGTCTGGTGCAAAAGGGCGCTGATCTCGTCTGCCGGCGCGTGGGCCGACGCTGACGCCCTCCTCTGGGTGTCCCAGATAGACATGGCAGCAGTGCGGGGAAGCCGGCTGGTGGGAAGGGGAAGCGTCACTGAGTTGATTCAGCAATTAATTGCCCTGCGAGCGCAAGCCTGCGATGGAACCCGGTGGCCAAAATTTGTGGGGTCCCAGCAGGAGAGCCAGCGCGAGACCAGGAGAGGCAGGGGCAGACAGAGCGAGGGAAGGCACAACGCGGGTCCCCCCGGCCTGTCCTCGCGCTGTTTGTTCGTCTCGTCTGCACGTGGAGGGTGGGCCCCCCCAGCTTTGCACCCAGATTCTCTTCCCCGCGCCGTTGCGATCGATCGTCGTGTTTTCCATCCGCCGCCAGCCTTCTCGACGCGATGCCGTCCGTCGCCCATTGTCCCCCTCGCCGCAGCAGGCTTCCCGCCTTGCCAACCCACGTCGTTCAGAGGGCTCCGCGGCGCGCGCCAAGGCCAAGAGACGCCGTGCGAGCTAAGCAATGCCACTGCCGGCGGGTGTGGCCAGCCAAGAGCCAAGCCCGCCAGGCGAGCGCCGCCAAGCTGAGCAGGCACTCGCAGCCGCCCCCCCCCTGGCAGGGCCTGCCACCCTGCCCGGCCAGCCAGCGGCCCCGACACGCGACACAGGGCCCCCTCGGCCGGCGTGCCGCTTTGCTGGTGGCCAGCCAAGACCTGTCGTCACGTCGGTGGGGGTGCCGCGCGCTGCACATGATCAGCCCTCCGACCTGGGCTGGGCTGGCCAGCCGGATAAGTGTTTTCCCCCAGGCCAGGCCCAGGCAGCGGCTCACACAGGGGACCATGTCCGCCAAGGGCATCCATCGCGCGCCCGTCTGGTCGCACCCATGGAGCCACATCCAATAGTCCAAGGCGCGATTTCGGGCGCCAGACGGCAAGATATTGCCGTCGCCTCCCTTGGTCCGCACCACGCACGGCTTGTCTAGGTGGTTAGTTGCCTGGGTGTCCAGCTCGTGCTGCCCTCCTCGCTTATACCTGACGCCTCGCTTGCAGCTTCCGAGCCTGCCCGCGTCCTATCTTTGCATTCTGTCGTCTCTGTCTAGAATTTTCCTCTGCCCCACAACCCCAATCTCCCCCTGTTCTTCCCCGTGGAGCAGACCCCATTAATTATCTTCCCCAACGTGGATGCCCAGGCCCATGGACAGCCGTCGTGCGCTCTCCCGATGCGAATTACCCTACCAGCAAGAGACTCCTCCTGCCCTCCCACCCGACTCGTGAGAGTCCACAACGCCAAGCACTGGTTGACGAAATTCCTAGCAAGGTGCCCACTCACCTGTTCGTATGCTGCGCTGCCAAGACCAACCCCATTTCCCTCCCTGCTCACCGTAGTTCGACCAGCAGTGCCAGATTCCAGGGGTTGCAGTGGCTCCTTGAGCCCGTCTTTTCGCGCAGGGTGCCTGCCGGATAGTGCAGTGCCGTTGTTTTCTGATCTTCGTTGGCACCCGCTCCCGTTGTGTTGTCGCAAGTGATTCTAGCCAAAGTGGGGGCTAACCCAGGATGGTCCTTAACCTTGCAACAGTCCCCGACTTGCTCCGATGCCGATGCATGCCTAGAAGCTAATTAGCACACCCGAGCGTGGCCGCTAGTGCCCGACATACATTGGTGGCCCTTTTGCTAACCGTTGTTCCATTCCCTGCCAAAGGGCTGTCAGGGACGCACGGTCCAGCGTTGGCCCGTTGGGACGGTAGCTGTGGCGCCAGGACAGGGGCCACAGATTCTGCATGACTTTTGCTCTGAGCGTTGGACTGGACGCCAACGTGGGGAAGGACTCATTGTTGGACCTCCTCTAATACCATTAATTAGTCTTCGTTTCAGAGCAGAAACTAGGCCTAGTCGATCACAGCGCCACTGCAAACAACGTGTCATTTGTATCCTTTGTTTGCTTGGACGTGGCTAGTTGTGTAGTGGACACTGCAAACCGGGAGGATGGCCTGTCACAAATGCTAGGTCTAATATGACGCAACCGACCGTCTTTCTGCTATGCCGCACTACTGCCTCCACAATATCAGGGCTTCGCCATAATCGTAGCACCACTGCATGGCAAAGGGGGCATTTAGGGTTGACACCCGCATATGCCTGTTCCAGATTTAGCAAGGCACTAGCCCAACCCCAGACGGTCGTTTATTCTGATGGTGCGGAGGTGATGCGGAGAGCCGGTGCGGAGGGTTGGGGAAGGCAGCGGAGGAGGGGACGCGGCCGCATCCGAAGACACCCGATGCCAGCACTCGCCCGCCCCACAGCCCTGCGCGCGCCAACATGCGCCAGGCGACGGCGTCTGTCCAGGAAAAGAAACGAGCTGCATGCAGCAGAATGCGACACACCAGTCGTTGTTTCCGAGATGCCGGCTCCTTGTTTGTTGCGCGGGCGAACGGCGATCCTGCCTGGCTGGCCGGGAGAAACCGGAAAGGGGGCTGGGCTGGCACTTGGCAGTATCATGGATGGCAAACTCTTGCCCCTGTCGGTACGTGAAGGAAGGATCTAATCAGAGAACATCGGGAAGCCACAGGACGGACGTGTTTTTTTTTTCTCCCTCTTCCAGAGCCGAGGTCTTTTCGTGATGCCGCTTGGGCTCTCTGCTGCAACGCAAGCCCGCGGAGCTGGACAAACGGAATCGGGGTTTTACGGGTTGTGCATGCATGCAAGGCGCGGAGGCAAAGTCCGACGGGGGTGCCTGCCAGTGCCGACGACGGCCGGTGAGCGGCCACCCGGACTGCTGCCATGGCACCTCCAGGCAAAAAACGCATCCTTGGCGTAGATGTTGGTTGGGTTGGCGCTGGCGCATGCATCGCGGCTTGTTTAGTCGTGTTTCAGTGGGGGGCCCGCCCGGTGCGGGTTGGGTTGGTGGGCAGCAGAGACATGCCCCCACCCACCTGATGTAGATGCAGCGCAAAAAAAAAAAAAAAAAAAAAAAAAACACACACACAAAAACCCCGCAATAAAAAGCGCCCAAGCAGCAGGTTTTGGCACCGTCGGTTGATTGGCCCGGGTGGCTCAATGGTAGAGCGTTGGACTTCTAAGACTCGTTTGAATCAGCAGCCCTGGTTCAGTTGATTGCGGAAGGCTATCCAAAGGCTGCGGGTTCGAGTCCCGCCTTGGGTGCGAGACTTTTGCTTTTGCTTTTGCTGGGGCGCGCGCCGTGATATTCTTTTCTTGGCCGACGCCACCCCGCGCCACCGCACACCGCACCTCGCACCTGCCACAGCAGACAGCAAGCCTTTTTTGCTCCTCCCGTTTCCACGCAGCAACTGCCACTGGATAGCCCCAGCTGATGGACGCCAGAGGCTAAGAAGGCTGCGTGCAGCGTCCGAACCAAGCAACTGCCCGCGCTGCCTTTGTACACCACCACCTGGACTACCTCGTCCTGTCGTCGCACCGCACCGCACCGCACCAAACAAAACATCGTCCCCTCGGCGATGGCTGAACCCGCCCGCTCGCTAACAGCCGAAGCTGCGCCTCTGCCGATGACTGCCGCCTATGTAGCACCGTGGCTTTGCCGCAAGAGCCCCTAGCACGGGGGTGGGGCGGCGGATTTGGCGCAGCGCGGTCGCTCCTCTCGCATCAGAGCCGGCGGCTGAGTGGGTGGGCTGCTGAGTGCCCATCGCTGTTGCTAAAAATGGCCGCCTCCTGCCGGCACTGGCGACGGCGGCTGTTGGGCCCCACCCTGGGCTCGCACAAGCGCGCGGCGCTGACAAGGCGCTGCCTGCCTGCCGCCTCTCAGCGCTGGCTGCTGCGCGGCAGCGACGACAAATAACACCAACAGAAGCAACAGCAACCGGCCTCCGTCAACGTTCTCGGCGTGTGTGCAACCCGCCTGTTCGTTGCCTGGCACCGCGCACACACGGCTGCTCTAATTCGCTCGCTGCCTGGTCTCGCCGGAAACCCGTGGGGGTTCGCTCTCGCGCCTCGTCAGCTACGTACATGGCAATGTGCCACAATCGCCCCGGGCCAGGCGCTGCAGCCTTGGCTGACCTGACCTGCCTGCCCGTGGCCGGCTGAGGCAGGCCTGCGGTGAGGTGAGGGCGCCTGGGCAGTGATTGCTTATGATGCAAAGCTCCTGCCCGCCGCCGCTCCTGCGCCACACCGCCGCTGATCTGCCTCTATGCCGTGTTGCGCAAATGTCCTCCTATTCTAGTAATTCCAAATGCGCCATTAGCCTGCCGCCGCCGCGTGCTTCCATTTCGCTTTTTGCTTTGTTGTGTTCCTTCCCCCTTTTTAGCCCCATGACATGTCGATTTCCTCGATGCCCAATCCCCTAAAAGTCCGCCGAGCTCCTGCTTCAATGCCAGGCGAGTTGCAAGGCAGCCTGTGCATCTGTCCTCCATGGTCGGCAAACGCCTAGAGAACCCAGACTCTGGCTGTCATGAGGACATCGCACGACACACGCCATGCCGGCCCAGCGAGGGCGCCCCTACGAGCGCGGCACTTCTCGACCTTGCTCATAGTCGCCTGTTACATACCTCTCGCCGTCGTGCCATGGGTCGCCTCGTGCGTCCTCAGCACGAGGCCGATGGCGCCCGGCGCTCCGCCATACCAGGACGCTCGCGGCCGCCTCTCGCCCGGGGACTTGGCCTCTGTCGACACTTGGACGACGGCCATCCGCGCCCTGGACACGGCTGCCGCCCTTGTTGCTCTCCCGGTCGTGTCGGCCGTCCTCGCCCACGCCGCCGTCGTGGTCGCCCAGCGAAAGAGCGTGGCCCAAAACATCAACATCCGCCAGCTGCTCTCGCTGGCCGACGGGTCTTGGATAGGCCTGCGGACCAACAGCTCGACAAAGCTCTCGGTGCTTGGGCTCGCTCTGATCAGCTACAGTCGGTTGCCGCCCTCTCTCTCTCTCGTTTGGAAGCCAGTGCGACGGCCTCTTTAAAAGCTAACAGGGTCGAAACAACCACAGGCATCGCGCTGCCGCTTGTTAGGTCTATTCTCGCCGCCCCCGAAGCAATCAGCATCGCGTCTTGTCTCGACGACCCCTCTCGACAATTTACAGGTCCAGGCTGTGACGCCGCCCTGCCTCGAGCATTCGTCCTGGCCGGCTATGACCCCGAGCCCATCGACATCAACCGCACCCCCCTGGATTTGGTGATACCCCGTGTTGCCAGCAAGCTCGCGACCGAGAGCCAAGCGAGCAGACAGATTCACATGTGGGAGGATGGCTCGGAGCGCGGCGCATCGTCTTCAATCGCCAGTCTTGCCCCGAACGGTTCTGCGCGTGCCATGTTCGTATCGGCCATGCCATCCGGTACCAACACGGGAGTCCTGCGCCAGCACGCCATGAGGCTCAACTCAACAGTCAAATGCTCTATTGTTGGCGTTGGAGAATACCCAGAAAACTGCCCTGGCGAGCAGTCGGTGCAAGGCATGTTTAGCGGGCCGGCAGGAACGGTCAAGTTCTGTGTGCCGGGCGCCAAAGGCTGGAGCCTCAGCCGGAACTCGCAGACGATCAAGGAGCACGTCTTTGTGGCCAGAACGGCGGCAGACTCGGGAGGCGCCACACCGCAATCGCCCCGCGCCAACTTCACTGCGAGGTGCGAGGCCGAGACAACGAGGGGTTACTTTGAGCTTCCGAACCTGTACAACGACGGTCGCCCCGGTCCGCTCCTTGCCAGCTGGCCCAGCGCCGCCGAGCTTGAGGAGCAGGGGTTCAGTGATCGGCTGCCCAACGGCAACGTTCCTGCAGAGACGTAAGTTTGCTTCCCGTTAGGTATCTCACAAAGATGGCTGATGGTCTCTTTGCGTAATTTCCAGAGATTCGGCCGAGTTACCCGACCAGCCCCGGCCGTCTTTCCCAGCCGCACCGTCCCCTTTTGGCACCCGTGACCTTGCCACGCCAGGCCCACTGATGACGGCCTTTATGGCGGCTCTCGGTAAAGGCTCCTTTCTGGATCTTGCCAACAAGAGCGCGGCAGCCAACCAGATGCAGTCCGCGCTCAGAGACATGTGCTCGACCGGGCTCCCGTTTGCCTCCCTCTGGCCTAACCGGGACTCGCCGACCAACGGCGACTGCGATGCTGTTGACACCATTGCTGTCGACGATGCCGCTCGCCGTGTCTCGCGTCTCGTCACGGGCTGGTTTGCAAGAATCAGCCCTGCCACGGAGCAAGGGCGTGCCAACTCCGAGGCCGCCATTTCCGCAGCCGTGTACTTGGCGAACGAGGTTTTACTGGTACAAACCGCCGAAGCAATGGGAGGCCGAGGCGGGGAGGGGAACAACGACGCCGCCGCCGGGTCGCGCCGCATCTACAGCGCACCCGGCACTGTTATTTTCAAGCCTCGCGACATGGGCCTCCCCGCCCAGCTCATCCTGTCTTTGCTTCTGGCCGTGCAGCTGGCGGTGCTGCTCGCACTTGGGGTGGCGGCGTCCTGGTCGCGCACGGTAGGGACCAGGCTGGATGCGGCCGTCATGCTCGTGGCCGGGGCGCGCATGCGTGATGATTTACTGCAGGACGAGGTCGTGACGGCGTCGGTGACGGCGTCGAGGCTGGGCGACGTGGACGCCAGTTCAGCCCTCGGCCTCGGCGGCGGTCACGGGGTCCACGAAGAGTCGCCCGAGGACGTCGACGGCTTCCTGCTGCCGCTCCCGAGCATCAACCCGAAAACGCTGGAGCCGTCCCGGGGCGAAACACCGTCGCCGCCCCCACCGTTCCAGACGGGGAGCTACAAGGCCCACGTGCCACCGCCGGCCAGGAGCAGCATGCTGCCCAACGTCGAGAAGGTCGTCTCGGCGCGGCCCACTTCGCGGGGGCCTTCCTCGCTCGGGCGCCACGCGTCGGTGCATCTCCACTGGATCCGGCAGGGCCAGGAGGCGGTGGCGGCCGAGGCCCCGGCGCACCTGGGCCGGCTGCAAGAGCCGCAGGCGGACGCAGAGGCGCAGGACCCGGGGCCGCTGCCGACGGGCTACCACCACCACCTGGAAGGGCGGGACTCGCTCACCAGGGGGCCGTATGCGTTCCACATGCCGTCCTCGAAGCTGGGACACCGGGCCTCGGGCGGGAGCGTGCCTGTGGGGACAGAAGCGTCTGCGACGGGGGGCGCGGGCGCGAGGGCGGTCCCCGCGAGATGGTCCGCGCCGACGCCGAGCGTGGCAGCAGCAGCCCACGAGGACGGGCCAAGTCAGCTGCTGGAAGAGGAGGACGAAGAGGAGGAGGAGGAACAGGGGCCGCCGCAGCAGCCGCCACCACGCAACCCTATGAGGAACCGGGCGTCGCTGGCCGCGGGCGCCACGCGCCAATCAGCGTCGTTTGATCCGGTGAGCCCGCTGTTGGATGCTGGGGCCACCAAGACGTTCTAGTGGCTGTGAGGGTTTGGGATAGGACGTAGAACGGGCAGCGTTTGTTGTTTTATTTGCTGTGATGTTTTGGATACCCAATGTGTGTGGTTCACGCAAATTAAGCAAGGCAGTCCGTCGGCACGTCCTGGTTCGAGAAGCATACGCACATGCATGGATGCGAAGCGCAAAAAAGAGAAAGAAAAAAAAGAGAGTGACGAAAAGAAAACCAAAAAAAAAGAATGTCATGATCCCGGAGCTTGAACCGGATTGCTGGAGACGTTATAATGCTGCTCACTACCAGGGTCGAACTGGCGACCTTCGCATTATTAGTACGACGCTCTAACCAACTGAGCTAAGCGAGCTGGACTGCTCTGAGTTGGGGTGGTGTGGGTTTGGTTGTGCTGATGAGGTTGCGACGAGGGGAAGGCTGCGACGTGACATTTGGTGCGCGATTCGATCAGGGCCCTTTTTTTTTTTTTTTTTTTCCTCCTGTGCGCCTTGGTATGGAGTGAGGGGCGGGGAAAAGGCTGCATATCTTGGCGCTGGGATCTGCGAGGGGCGGGACTGGGATCTCGTGACACGATCCCAATGTGGACTTTTGTCATTGTTCGTGGGTCCAAAGCAGAGGAGGGAACAAGAAGGCGGTGTGGGTTGTCTTTTTGCTTCAAGTGGTTTATGTACAGTGAGTGGCTGCAGAAACAGCCATTTTTATTTTTACTCCATGAAGCAAACAAAAGCTCTCTCTCTCTCCCCCGGACCGAACCCGACTACTGCCACCACCACCACCACCCTAACTCAGCGGCGGCAAATGTTCCTCGCGCCGTTGCCCGACAGGGTCCAGTTGATGTTCTGGCCGCAGGGCGACTCGCGCACGGGGGTGTTGTTGACCGTCAGGGTGACCCAGATGTCGCGGTTGTTGGGGAACTCTGAGCGGGCCGAGAGGCGGACCTCGCCGCCGCCGTTGACGGTGCCGCCGCGGATCGAGAGGTTGTAGCAGTTCTCGATCAGGACGGCGTTGTTGCCGTTGTTGGCCAGGTCGACCGTCGTGATGACGGCGGCGCCCGACTGCGAGACGCAAAAGATGCCGCGGCCGCCGCCGCGCGAGACGACGCGGTCGACGTAGACGTTTGTGTTGTCTGTTTGGTTGTTAGAAGGGGGGTATTTATAATGCGAGGTAAAGGGAGAGAAAAAAGGAGGCGAGAGAAAAACAAAACAAAAAAAAAAAAAACTCACAGTTGCCATTCGGGTTCTGGCCATTGTTGTTGGCAAAGCGCAGGGTGGCGTAGCCGGTGCCGGCGCCGACGTTGTTGCCGTCGACCAGGCCGACGCGGGCGTTTGTCGTCTTTTGCAGTAGCAGGCCCGACTCGCCCACGTTGCGGGCGATGACGCGGTCGATGGTCAGGCCGTCAATGTTCCACGTCTCGACGGCGTGGCTGCCGGCGCCGGTGACGGTGATGACGCCCATGCGCACGTTGTAGTTTGGGGCGCCGTCGCGGTCGAAGCGGATGCCCAGGCCGCCGCTCAGGTTCATGGTGATGGCGCCTAGGGTCAGGTCGCGGGTGCCGAAGAAGCGGAGGCCAAAGTAGGGGTTGCCCGTCATGGTCAGGTACGGGATCTGGACGCCCTGCGTGTTTGTGCTCTCGATGGCGCCGCGGCCGGTGCGCCAGCCGACGTTGATGGTGCCGCAGCCCTCAAAGATCTTGCCGCTGCTGATGGTGAGGGTGCTGGCGCCGATGGAGCCCGAGGCCATGACGGCCACGCGCTGGCCGCTCGAGACGCTGTCGAGAGCGGCCTGGATGGCGGCACGGTAGTCGCTGCCCTGGTAGACGTTGGTGGACCCGCGCGTGGCCGTGAAGGAGCTGCCCGACCCCGTGACGCGCGCGTGCGGGGAGCCGGCGCCGCACTGGGCCTGGGCCTGGCCGGCGAGGAGGCCCAGCGCGGCCGAGAGGGCGAGGAGCCTGACCATGGTGGGCGGCTGCAGAGGTGTGTGTGCCTGTGCGTGTGTGCGTGTTTGGCTGGCTGGCCTGGCGAGGAGGAGGACGAGGACGAGGACAAAGGCGCTCTCCAGGCTGGACCCCCAGGCTGGCTGGTGCTGGCCCAGACGCGCGCACCCGCCCGCCTATATATCATCTCGACCGTCCTCAGCGCGCGCGCGCGCGCCTTGGCCGTGCGGGGGACCGGCCGTCGGCTGGGCCATGGGACGGAGAGCGTCATGCCGCGCTGGGGTCTCGGCAGATGCGCCTCTCCCGCGAGGGTCTGGTTGGAGGAGCCAAATTAGTCCGGGGCCACAGGGGGCGCCCCGAATGGCGGCGCTTGCGAGCCTGGTCGGGGCAGTCGAGGGCGAATGCGACGCTGGCCGGAGTCTGGAAGCGCTTCTGCGCGAGGCCGTCGCGACTTGGCAATGGCAATGGCAGGGCAGCGGGCGACGTTGCAGTCGCGGGCGCGGAGCATCTTGCGTCGGGTCATTAAGCGGGTTAAATTAACTGCAGCCCTCGGCCGCTGTGACGCTGAGGCGGGGGAGGGTGCTGGTGCAAAGAGGAAGGAGCGGGACAAGACGAGGACAGAAAAGAAAAAAATAACAAAAAAGGAAGGCTCGTTGTGCCACAGCCACGATGGTATGCCTTGGCAGGGCAGGAGCAGCCATTGCATCGCATCGCATCGCGCCCGCCTATTCGATCCAGGCAGGGATCGAACCTGCAATCTCTTGATTCGTAGTCAAGCGCCTTGCCATTTGGCCACTGGACCCGTTGGGCGGTGTGCGATGACTCGGCTCGACGGGAGGGGCGCACATGTTTGACACGGACGGTGGGGTTGGGGCTGTCGCTGCCTCTGCCTCTGCTTCTGTCGAGTGTCGCTGCTTCTGCCACTACATTATACGTATGTGCATTACCCGCATCTCGCAGCCCATCTATCTCTATCTCTCTAACGCGGCCTGTACGGCTGGAACCCGCCGCCCGAGTCCAGCTCATGCGGGCTCGCCTGGTTGCTGGCCAGCTCGTGCGCCTGCCCCGGCGAGCCCCAGCTGCTGTTCATCTCGTAGACGGGGTCGGCCCCCGCTGCCTCGTACACGGGGTCGACCCCCGCTGCCTCGTACACGGGCGCGGCCGTCGCGGACGAGTAGCCCGAGACGGGGCTGGCGACCGAGCCATGGCCCTGGTGGGCGCCGACGCCGCCTGCCCACTGCGGCGGCGGCGGCTGCTGCTGTGCGCCGTCCTTGTGCTCCAGCATGCTCGCGTGCGCCTGCCCCGCCGCCGCCGCCTCCTCGCCGCTACCGCCCGAAGCCTGCTGTTTCCGGCGCCGCAGGAAGAACCACACGCCCGCCACGATCGCCACGAGCCCGAGCCCGCCCCCCACCGCGGCCCCGATGATGGTCCCCTGGGACACGGACGAGCTGCCGTCGCCGCCGCCGCCGCCGCCGCCACCGCCCGACGAGGGCCCCTGGGGCTGCGGCGCCGAGCTGTTGCTGCCAGGCGCTGGCATGGAGGCGAACAGCGCCTTGGTCTCTTCGCGGTCCCACTTGAAGGCGTCGCGGCCACTGCGTCGTTGGCTGCGTGTTAGTCATGGGGAGCACAGCAGACAGCGCGTGTCGGGGCAGAGCAAGGGCGAGGGGGAGGGGGAATGGGGCGGGCCATGCAGCACTCACGGATACGACTCGGCGTACCACTTCCTGACCACCTCGGGCGTCTGGTAGGCGGGCGCGCCGGCGTCGTAGCTGTCGCGCCACTCGAGCGCCGTCATGTCGAAGACCTTGAGCCCGTTGGCCCACGGGTCCTTGTCGCCCCAAAAGTCACTGACGGCCGGGTTGTAGCCGCCGACGGCGATCATCTGGCGGCCGCCGCGGCGCGCGACGGCGCACTGGTGGTGGTAGCGGTTCACGTCGTTGACGCCCCCCTGCGGCGCCTTGAACCAGTGGAAGCCCGGGACGGTCAGGATCCACACGTCGCCCGGGCTGCGGCCGCGGCCGCCCACGACAAAGATCTCGTACGACGAGCCGTTGCCGCTGCCGCCCACGACGGCGCAGTGGCCGGCCAGCGTGCCCTCGGGCCGGTCGCCCGTCGTCGTCTGCGCGTGCATGGTCATGGCCGAGACGTCGTAGAAGAGCACCCGCTGCAGGTCCATGGGCCGCACGTCGGTCTCGGCCACCAGGTCGCGCTGCACGCCGCCCAGGAAGAAGGCGACGCCGCCGCCGCCCGTGCCGACGTTGGCGGGCAGGCACGCCGCCGCCCCGTTGACCACGCCGGCCTGCCGCCGCGGGCCAAAGGTGACCCGGTCGAAGCCGCGCGCGTCGTGCGTCTCGTTGGCCCACGTCTTGCCCGCCATGCGGTACAGCACCAGCCCCTGCACCGCCCGCGTCGTCGCCAGCCCGTTGCTGTAGCCGTACCGGCCCGGTATCCTGTCGTCGCTCCACACGCTGCCGGGCCCGCTCATGATCAGGCCCACGTCGTTGCACGTCGTGTAGGTGCTCGAGTCGGTGCGCAGCAGCGCCACCCCGCCGCTCCTCGGCTCGTCCGCGTCGTTGTCCCACGTGCCGCCGGCCCCGCCGTCCGGGCTGGCCACAAACTTGCGCAGCCGCGGCCTGAGCGAGCCCTCGTTGATGCTGTTGTACGGCACCCACCCTCCCCAGCTGTACATGGTCTTGCCGTCGGGCGCCGGCCACAGCGCGCTCGTCCGCACCGTGGGCGCGCCGCCGCGGTCGATCTGCTCAAACGCCACGTCGCCCGTCGTCCACGACTTGTCGAGCGCGATGGCCAGCGTCTTGTTGGCCGGGTCCGAGAAGCGGCCCGTGCGCCTGCCGCCGCGCAGCTGCGACACCTCGCCGCCCTCGATATACAGCCGGTCGCCCAGAACCGCCACGGCGTGGCCCTCGCGGCGCAGAAAGTCGTCCTTGCCCGGCACCTCGGCCGCGCCCTGGGCCTGCACCGCCAGCCCCTGGAGGAGGCCGGCGACGAAAAGGGCCCTCATGTCGAGTGGTGGTGCCGGCGGCGACGGGCGGCTGTGTCGCGTGGAGTGTGGGGTGTGTGTGTGTCAACCCGGGATCAGGGAAGAAGCAACGGCTTGCTGATCAGTGATGGAGAAAAAAAAAAGACGGGAGGAAGGAGGAAGAAAAAGAGATACGCCAGAGGCAGGACTGTGGGGACTGGGCTTGGCGGCTGGTGGCCTCGGTTTACGACGCGCGACTGCTGCGGCTGACGGCAGCCGGAGCCTCACCACTACCTCACCACGACTATCTGCGCCTGCGCCTGCGCCGCCCAGGGAAGAGGGTCCCACACGGGCAGGGGGGCAGGCGACCCTCCCGCGCTTGATCGTGGCCAACAGCCATTTGCCCCCGTGGTGGGCGGCGGCACGCACCTCGGAGGTGGCACAGACGGAGCGCATTTTTAGCATGCAGCGAGAGAGGCGGATTTGGAGGGAGGGAGGCCCGCAGCTGTCAGCACAATTTCAGGTAGCGCGCGCCAAGATGCTCCACCCTCAAATCTCAACAGCCCTGTTGGCTCCCTGTGGCGCTTAGTCCCACACTAGGTCGCATTTAGCCATCGGCTTACCCTCCAGTCCAAGCTGACCCTTGCTGCTCGTTGCTGCTGCCCAATATGGGATTAGCAACACGCCGCCGCCGCCATGGCGATGCGGTTCTGCGCCCGCCACGGATTATATTGTTATAACGAGTCGATCCCGCTGCCGCCATCCCGCCAAAAACACCGCCGAGCGCATCGGTTTCCCGACCTCCCAACGCTGTCGGCCTCTGCACGCTCTGCGGCTTCTTCAGGGCCTAGCTCGGCTCGCGCTTGGCGGCTGCGAAGGCTCCGTTCCGGGCACCACGCCGTCGAGATGTCCAAGTGGAACAGCTGGGGCTGGACGATACAGGTATATTACGAGGGGATGCGAAGGAGGTGACTATTGAAGGATTTTGTGTCCCGAGGATATGCATAGGTATTCAGGAAGTTTTCCCGATGGGGTCGCCAGGTTGACTGGGACTTGATATCATGGTTGAAGACTGCGAGAGGATCGTCCTTTTGTTTGACAAGGAGAAAACATCAGGCCCGCTTACGGACTCGACAAGGACGTGTCCGCGTCCAGCACAGCCCCAGACCCGAACCCCACCCCAGCTGCCGGCGTCTCTACTCGACGCCCGCCGTCTCTTCGGCCCACCACGCCCGAAACTGGACCAGCCGCTCGGTTCGCTCGCGCGCCCTCCTCCGGCCGGCGTCCGTCTTCATCATGCCCTCGAGCCGCTCGAGCTTGTCGACAAAGTGCTCGACGGCCTGGTCCAGCGACCCGCCCTTGGCGCCCGTGAAGGCGAAGCAGCGGGCGACGCCGACGGCGCCGATGGCGTCGAGTCGGTCGGCGTCCTGCACGACGGCCAGCTCGGGCAGCTGCCCGATCTTGGCCGCCACCTTTTGCGGGTCCTTTTGCTCGCTGGAGAAGGACACGTGCAGGACCAGGTCCTGGACGCGGGCGGCGAGGTCCGGGCCGGCGCCCCGCTCGAGCAGGGCGTCGCGCACCAGCGTGGCGCCGTCCTGGCCCGGCCGCAGGTACTTTTTGTCGCCCACGTCGTGCAGCAGGGCGCCCAGGTCGACCAGGACGTCGTCGTAGGCGGTGGCCCCGGCCCCAGCCCCGGCCCCACGCCGCTCCTCGGCCAGCAGCTCGTGGGCGAGGGCGCGCACGCGTTTGATGTGGTTGAAGTCGTGCGAGCCGTCGTAGTGCGACATGTACTCGCGCACGTACTCGGTGATGTCGGCCACGAGGCCCTCGGGCACGGCCTGCTGCTGGGCTGGCATTTTTGGGGGGGAGGTGGTGGCGGGGAAGTTGATGAGGGACGACGGAGGTTTGCGTGGCGGTCGGTCTTGGACACGAAAGAGATGCGAGTTGCAGTCGATGGAGCGACTTTGGGCTGTGGCGGGCGGGACGTTGGAGCTACAGCAGCGCTGATTCACGCCCGCAGGGCCCCGCAGGACGGCCCACCTGCTTGGCACGCCAGGCAGCACTGGATCCATCCCATGCAGGCCGGGGAGCGGCATCGACACGACTGCCAGCTCCTTGTCGGAAACCAAAGACCGCCGCTCCTTTCTGCCTCTGCCAGCCCCCGCGCCACGAGACGGCAAAGCCAAAAAAGGAGACGTCCCGTTCTGTTCGGCTCCCTGCCGCGTGCCGCCCTGATATCGGCAGTGATAGCTCATGGTCTGCACCAATAGCCCGGCACTGCAACCCTCGACCACGGCAGCCCGCACGCCCAAGTCGCTGCCCCAGGCTGAAATGTGTATTTTTGTGGTTGGTGCGAGCGTCGGAGGGCCCATTAGGATCCGTCCTGTCAGATGGACAAGGCCTTGCGTGACCGGCCATGTCTGAGCTGGCAGCCCGCGAGATGGCTGACCAGAGCGATGGGAGACATCAAACAGCCGGGAAGGAAGCCGAGTAGAGTGGAGTTGGACGCAGAGACACTGCAGCCTCAAATCTTTGCGAGTCCCATGCCAAGTCAGCCTGGTACATCATCCCTTATGCGGAGATGGCCCCTCGGTGCAAAGAGCCTCACTCTAGACCTAGACCTCGTCCATCATGTATGATGGTCTGCAAAGCCTTTTGGCGGATGACAACTCGGCGCCGTGGATGAAGCCGTGAAACTCGTAGCCCGCCGCGCCAAAGAGCCAGAGGCCGGGGTCCTTGCGCAGGGTGGACACTGTTAGCCCAAGACTGAGACGGACAGATGGAGAGGGAGGGGCTTACCACTCAGGTAGATCAACCACCGCCAGGATCCCAAGCGCCTCGAGCTCGTCGCGCGGCCCAATCCCGCTCAGCTCTAGTTACTGCGGCGTCCTGGATGCTCCCCCGGCCACGGTGACCTCCCTCGACGGCGAGGCCTCGACGCCCATCAAGTGCCGCCGCATCTCGCCGGCCGCCCGCCACGGCGTCCCAGTCGGCCCCGGGTCGGAGCGCAAAGTCCATGGCGTTGATCAAGGCCGAGCCGCCCGGCGTCGCCCCTCGCGGTTAGAGAAGGCTAGGTCCGGGATTATCAGCTTTGTTCCTGTTTTTTTTTTCTTCTACTTCTTCTTCTTCTTCTGTCTCTTGCCTTCTGCCCTAGTCTGATAATGGACCGGCCTGCGCGAGCCAGACTCGCACTTTGAACAAGTTGGCTGTTAGTCGACGATTTCGCGCCGCGGCCACCCTGGAAGACTCACGCGACAGTTTCGCCTCCTGGCCCGCTTCCGATGGCCACATACCCGTACTCCTGGGCACGACTGCTGCGAGCAAGTCCAGCTGCGGGCCCGAGAGCGGCCGACGGTAGGATGACCGGCAGTTTGGCCATGCCGCAGTGCTGTGCGCATGCTCCCAAGGACGCGATGCATCACCGCCGAGACAATCCTGGTTCGGCCTGATGGCTACATGGTGAGCGTGAAACCGACATCCGTGCCGACGAGGCGATGTCTGCCACGTCTCTGAGCGTCCGCCAAGTTATACCAACCGAGAAATGTCGTGCAAAAAGTCGTGGCTCGTGGCTGGCCTTCTTCATTACTATCCAAGCCCTCCACCAGGGCCCATTCGCTAACTACAAAGCTCCCGCCCAATACAAATATCAACAGATCGCGCCAAAGAGCCCGCAGCAAAGGGGTATCAAGAAGCAGCCGCGGCGTCGGCTCCGGCGCACAGGCCCAAGCCCCGCAGCAAGTCGGCAGCAGTGACGTCGATGGCGGCGGGCCTCTTGTCCTCGATGCCGAAGCCGAGAAAGACGACGTCGTCCAGGTAGCCGTGGTACCGCTGCTTGGTGCCGGCCCAGCTGATGGACGTGGCGTAAAACATCTCGCTGCGCACGTGGCCGCCCTCCTCCTTCTCCTCGGGCGCCGAGGCGGCCGACGCCATGATGCGGCGGCGGCCCTGGATCCACAGCGGCTTCGACGACACGCCGTGCAGCGCAAAGGGCGCGGCCTGGCGGAACAGCACGACGTACGGCTCGTACGAGGACCACAGGCCGCTCGAGTGGTGCTTCTTGCGGTGCGTGATGCTCATGACGAACGTGTTGGCGTCGGTCGCCGCGCAGGCCGGGTCGGCGCGCTTGCAGAGCGTCACGGCCAGCGAGTTGGTCGCCTGGTGCACCGCGCCGTCCGCCCCGGGCGCGCCCTGGCCCGTCAGCACCGCCTCGTCGCCGCGCCGCTCCAGGCCCGGCAGGAGGCGCTTCATGCAGGCTGCGTCGGCGTCGGCCGTCGCGGACGCCAGGTCCGGCCCCGCGGTGCCGTCATCGGCGAGCCCGGCGAACACGCGGCGGGGGTACATGTCGTGGTGCACGAAGCGGTCCCCGCGGCGGTCCCAGAAGACGAACCAGTTCTTTTCCACGACCGAGTACTGGCCTTTGCCCCCGGCGGCCGACGCGTCCTTCTTGGGGCGGTGCATCTCGGTCGCCATGGAGAAGGGGTGCTTGCCCGTGACGGCCAGGATCTCGTCCAGCTTGGGCTCGGTCTTTACATCCAGCTTGGGCTCGAGCTTCGCCTCGCCCCGCGGGAGCCGCCGAGACGAGCCGGCGGCTGCAGCCGCGGCACCGCGGGAGTCGCCGCCCATGGCAAACGAGGGGTGGCCTCCGGCCTCGAGAGCCTTGTTGAGCGCGTCGGCGTCGACGGGCGCGTCGTCCCAGCGGGCCGGGACGCGCAGGTCCTGGATCCACTGGCCGAAGCACGTCAGGCCCGAGTTGGAGCCAAAGACGAGGAGCGGCACGCCGTCGGGCCCGTAAAAGGCGCGGGCGTCGTGCGGGCCCCGGTTCATGGCCAGCATCGTGTAGTTGGGCCGCTCCGGATCCGCCTCGCACGCGCCCTCCTTGGAGGCCGTGTGGGCGATGGCCAGGTCGACCGGGAACGTGACGCAGGCCAGCACGCCGCCGCGGCGGAAGGCGGCGTTGCAGACAATCTCGGAAAAGGGGGTTCCGGGGCCGCCGCGTTGTGGGTGCTCCTGGGCCACAATCACGTACGTGTCCGTCAGCAGCGGGTGCGGCATGACGTTTGGGTTGATGGCCGGCCGGCCGCCGAATTCGATCGGGAAGTAACCACCGCCGCCGCCAGCCTTGGCGGCCGCATCCCCTGCCGTGTCCGGGCCATCGCGGGCGATGGTGCCGGACGAAGACAGGAGCACGTGGGTGTGCGGCACCGAGTCGGATGCGCCCTGGAACGGATCCTTAGTAGGTGCCAGGCCCGAGACGCCCAGTTTGCCCGGCGCGGCCTGGTCCAGTGTGAACTTGGTGGCCGGGGCGCCAGGCGGGGGTGGTGGTGGTGGTGGTGGCGGAGGCGGAGGCGGATGCTGGCCTTGTGGCGTTGCGTCGTTATGCGACGCTGCCCCCTTGCCGCTGCCGGCCTTGTCTCTGTCTTTGCTTGCGGCAACAGCGGCGCCGGCTGGCGGACGCTGCTGTTGGTGCTTTGCGAGGCCCCATCTTGACGACGACGCTACACTGCCAGGCGCGCTGGTCCAGGCCGGGTGGGGCTGGGTGTGTTTCTTGATGAGGCGGACCGTGAGGAAGATGGCCGTGATGAGGGGCACGAAGAGCACCAGAAAGCGCCTGACTTCCCGGATCAGCATGGTCGTCGATGCATGTGGTGGACCCCGAGCAGCCCTCTGTCGCGCTGTGGAGACTGCTGCCTGGTGAGGGGAGAGGCCGAGGTTGGGTTGCGGGCGAAGAAAAAAAGAAGAAGAAAAAAAAGCGAAAAATGTCCGAGAGTTGGAGACGACAGACGCAGGCCGCAAGCCATGCGCAATGCAGCGCAGCGCAGCATTGGGATGCCAATATTGTGGCGGGAATGTGCCGGGGGGCAACGACAGCAACGAGGTGGTCGGGCGCAAACGCAGCCTCCCCTGTCTGCTGTGGAGCCTGGCCGTGGTGGGCTGGTGGGCTCCTGCTGTCGAAAAGTTTGGGGAAATTGCTCCTCAGGGACCCCGCAGCTTCCCACCCTCATTGACGGGCACCCGCCCACCCCCCACCCAGCCGGGTCGAGATAAGGAGCAGGGCACCATTGCTGTCAAGATTAATGGCGCATGCATTCCCCGGCAAGCAGCCAAGGGCGGCCCAGCGCAGGAGAGACCCGGAGGCGGCTAGCCTGCATCGTCGGCCTGGGTAGGTGCGATTGAGTTTTGGCGAGCCCACTGTCCCAATGTCGAGTAATACTGATCGCCCCGGCAATTGCCCAATCAGCGCCTGCAGAGCGCGCACTAAGCCTTGCCGCGCCAGCGAGGCGGGCTGGCCGCTGCGTCTCGCCTTTGCGACAAGGTCAGGCCGCCCCAATCAAGGTTTGAAAGCCCCAGCATTCGGGGACCGCGAAGAAAGCAAAACACAAAAAGGGGGAAATGGTTTAATTCGAACCGTGTCGTGCGACGCGTCCGCAATCCTGCGATAATGCGTCCATCTCACCGCCACACACCCACGACACCCTGATGGGCGGGTTTTTTTTTTTTTTTTTTTGTGGCTGATGCATGTTGTCCAACATCACGCTCCAAACCCAAGCAATGGCACGGGAGGAGACGTGGAGGATCGGCCGGGGGAGGGGCGCGCCCTCTGTTAGCGAGGAGCGGCGTAAAGCGTACTTGCCAGCACCCATGTCGGAGCGGGTCCAGTCACCTCGTTCGCCTAACATCGACACCGCACGCGGGGAAGATCGCGCTCCGTCATCGTCCTGTGCATCCCTTGCTTCTTGGCCTCGGCCATGCAGTGATCCCATGACGACACAGGGCAACCCGTCTGGCTGCGTCGTCACATGTTACCAGGAGCCATGTTCCGAGGCCGGAGTTGGCGGATTTTGGGCCATGTGGTACGCGCATGGCTGGTGGCGTCAAGTGGTCTTGGCCCGAAAAAAAAAGTCAGAGGAGAATGGGAACCCAAAAGAAGCAAAGAAAAAAGAAGAGAAAAAAAGACCAAGTTCGATTTGGCACATGGCGTGCGCTATATACTGTAGCATGCTAATATGGTTCGGGGCAAATGCATGCGTGTGTGTGTGTGTGTGTGCCTCGAGCCCAACTGTCCCTCGGCAAAAGACCTCAAGGAACGCCGGCCGCCTTGACCGGCTTTGGGGGTAGCGTCTTGGCGTAGAGCCACTGCGCGAACCGCACGCTCGGCTCGTCGACAAAGCGGGTAACGAGCTCCGCGGCCCACAGGGTCAGCGGGAGGATGATGATGTGTGGCAGCAGGAAGGAGAACTGGAGCCCCAGCGGGCCGAACTGGGGTAGCGGGAAGCGGTCAATCCAGCCAGGGATGTTGCTGCGCTGCTCCTCGCCGTGCCAGCCGACAGCCGCGTAGATGCGATCGGCCACCAGCCAAAGGATGGGGCCGTGCACCAGGTATAGGCCGTACGAGACCCGGCCCAGGTACTGGCAGAAGCGCGTCTCGAAGAAGCTCTTGAGCGGCGGCAGCCGCGGCACCAGCGCCACCAAAAGCGTCGCCGCGAAGAGCAGGTAGAACCACTTGTAGTCAAAGACGGCCTGCGGCTTCAGCAGCGACAGGTAGTACCAGCCGTGGTTCTCTGCCAGCGTCTCGACCTTGGTGTCGGCCGCCGGGGTGCCGCCCAGGTACAGCGCCGCCGCCAGAAGGTGCCACATGACAATATTCTTGACGGGGCCGACCCCGCTGAAGCGCGCCAGAATGGCGGGCAGGTCGCCGCGCGCCGACAGCAGGTCCAGGTCGCACTGCAGCATCCCCGAGATGAACATGGCGCAGTACCAGCCGTCGGCAATGTAGATGAAGTAGAAGATGAGGGCGGCCTCGCAGAGCAGGCGGGCATCGCGCGCGCACCGCGAAAGGGCCAGGACCGCCGTGTAGACAACAACCGAGCCGCGGAACTCGACGGGGATGGACCACAGGTGCGGGTTGTAGCGGAACACGGGATTGCCGCCCAGGTTGAAGACGAAGGTGAAATTCTTGCCCTCGGCATACCACCGCCACAGCTCGGCCCGGTAGCTGCTCTCGTTCTCCATGCCGAAGACCCAGGATCCCGACAGGCTCCAGAAGGTCATGAAGGAGAAGGTCATGACGATGAGCGGGATAAACAGGCGCAGCCAGCGGCGGAACAAGGCGGATGACAGGTTCTCGGCCAGCCGGCCATGGTCGGCGGCGTGGATGAGGGCCAGCGGCTTGGCCGTCAGCACGTAGCCCGAAATGACGAAGAAGGTAGCAACAGCCAGGTGGCCGCCAGTGAAGGCCAGACGCACGAAGGGCAGGCTGCATAGGTAAAAGTTTCCGCCAGTGCCAAACGAGCGCTCGATGATCTTTTCCACCAACTTGTCGTCCTGGGCCCAGGCTACGTGGTGCTGCCAGTAGACCAGCAAGGCGGCAAACCCGCGGACGCCGTCGAGGTAGGCAGTCCGCTTCAGTTCCCGTGGTGATGACGCCGCGGGCGAGCTGCTGCGGCCCCGGCGAAGGATCATGGACCCCAGGCGGCCGATGAGGGCCTTGCCCTGCTGGAGGGGGCTGGGAGTGGCGCCGGTCATTGTGTTTGCTAGGCCTTCCGAGTCGCCGTTCCACTGCTCCTGCTTCACCGCGTTCCAGTCTCCGCTGGCGTGGCCGCCGCCGTCGAGAATGCCTTGATTGGAAGGCATTCTTTGGGTTTTTGTCTCGTTGATGGGTCTTTTCTTACCGCGAACAGCCTTCCTCCGGCGAGAAGAAGGCCCCGAACAGAAAGCACCGGGCAGATGGACTCTGCTGCGCCCGACTCGGAAAAAAAACCAATCGATGCAGCGGGGCGGAAAATGGCGGACTTTGGGATATTGAACAAGTTGGGGCGACGAATACAGCCCAAACCGTTGCGCAGCCGGAGAGAGCGGGGGAGAAGGCGGCTTCAGACGAAGCACATGCACTGGACCGGTATCAGAAGCGTCGGCAGCGAGTCCAGTCCAGCGCAGGCACAGGCGCCAGGACGACGAGTCGGAGGAGGGAGGGAGGCTGCGGGGGGATCGCGCCGGCGGGCGCCGACAGCTGGTGTTTTCACACGGCGTCTCGGCAGCGTGCGTGCCGGCTCGTTGCTTTTGCTGAAGCGAGCCAGAGCAGCAGGGCTTGCGCACCGGCGATTACGTCGCCCGGCTGATATCTGACTTTGGGCGTCCTGGGGGGGAACCGACCGGGCCGCTGTCGGTCGGAGTCGAGAGGACCAGCGAGACAGCGCGGCAGGCGTCCGAAACAGGCAGGCAAAGGCGAGGGCGGCGCGCCGTCCGTGGGCTCGACAGGAGACGCGACGTACGTCAGCGCAGACGGGACGGCAGCAACCAGACGACGGCTGGACGGGCGAGGGCGAGGTGGCTTGTGACGACACAGTGGTGGCGGGCACGCTCGGAGGCTGTCGCGGTAGGGTGCGTGCGCGTGCGGTGTTTTGGCGGCGTGCAAGGCGGCATCGGGCTCGGGACTGGTGCGTTCGGACGGGCGAAAGATGCGACAGGCGCTTGATTGAGGGCGGCGCTCGAGCTCGTGGGGGGGAGGGGCGCAATGGCAGCGGCCACGGACCAGGTTGCGCCCTCGCAACAACACACCGCAGCGGCGGGACATTAGTGGCTCCGCAACGCATCAAGTTCCTCGGGCACCTTGGATTGCACCAGCTGGCGCGCTCGCATCCTGGATGCTGGCTGCCGAGTGGCCTGGTGCCTGGCGGGACGGCCGCGGCAGGAAGGTGCGCCCAGGCCGCTTTGGGCAATGGCGCTGCGCAGAGTGGGCCAATGGACGGCATGGGTGCGGGGGACTCGGGGCACAGGCCCAGGAGGGCAGGCGCGAGTGGGGGGTGGCCAATGGGCATGCCCAGACGCCGTCACGCTCGCTGGCTCCTCCCTGTTTGTGCCGCTGCTGCTCAGACCAGTCTGGCCGAAAAGCGCCGTGGCAAAGAGCAGCATGGCAATGGGAGATGGGGCCATGGGGCCATGGGGCCCGGAATTTGCGGTGTTGACCCAGCCCTTCCTTGCAGGCAGAGGCTGCCGCACAAAAAAGAAAATCCCAGCGCAGGAAACCCCCCCTAACCTGACTAGCCGGCGCCTCGCTGCGGGCGGGCGCCTGTCACTGTCCGCACGCCCCGAAACACAAACGCTAATCGCCAACCGCCTGGGCCCCAAGCTCTAATTTGCGGCGAACCACGTCGGGCCACTGTGGCTGGCCGAGCGTGGCCTGTCAGCCGCTGCCGGTGGCGGGGCTGTCCCTGCCTCTCACAGCTGCTGGCGGCGCTCGCTGCGACACCGCAGCCATCAGACCGATCGAGCCAGCAGCGGCTGCATCGACGAACACGCCCGTCGCCTCGCAGCAGCCGGGCCTCTCGCCAGCCCTGCCCGCCGCCGCCCTCGACCCAGCTGCCCCAGGCCCCCAGGCCGACGTCATGCTCGCCAGGCCATTCTTCAGCCCATCCTCAGACCGGCTCCTGTCCCAGACGCAGACACACGCGACGTGAAGGCCCGCCGCCCGCCTGCCCTTCCTCTGGGCCCCCATCCCTGTCTAATTTGCGGCATTGGCTGCTGGCCCCCGCCGTGGCGTACTACTGTGCACTCGCTGCGTGGGATGCCGGGCGCAGACTGACTAAGTTGGGTGGCAGCGTGCTCTCCCTAATCGCGGCTCTCCCTCTCTCCCGTTGCCCGCCGTGCAAGTGCAAATTTGTGCGCCGCGGCCACTCCTACGTCGGTCTCCCACACCACCATCCATGCACTCC
>PYSQ01000228.1:0-46720 GCA_003049435.1 Nakataea oryzae
GGTGCGGGGTGCCCTGGTACCTTGCATTGTGCGTTCGCGAGGCTAACCGTCCGTATTCAGGTTCACTACACCGGCACCCTGAAGGAGAATGGCAAGAAGTTTGACAGCAGTCTCGTACGTACTGTCCTCGGCCAGACCTTTCTGTTACCCTTGTGCAGCAAAAGTAACCCGCCACGAGGTTGCGTCGCGGGAACCCATGGCTAACACGGCGCGTCGCCCGCCGCCAACAGGACCGTGGCTCGCCCTTCAGCTTCTCCCTGGGCAGCGGCCAGGTGATTCAGGGGTGGGACAAGGGCCTGCTCGACATGTGCATCGGCGAAAAGAGGTAAGGCTCATCAATGCGTGCGCTCTGCGCGGCGCCCCGCGTGTGGGATGGTGGCCCGTTGTCCCAGTTACGCCTGCTCGCTTGCCTAGTGCTTGTTCGCCTTGCTGACACGGCCGCCAGGACTCTTACCATCCCCCCGAACCTGGGCTACGGCGCCAGGGGTGCCGGTGGTGTCATTCCCGGGAACGCGGTCCTTGTATTCACGACGGAGCTGATTGGCATCAACGGCGTCCCCAAGCCCGACAAGATTGTCTACAAGGCTTCCGAGAGCGCCAGCTCGGCTGCGTCCGAGGCCACAGAGAAGCTGGCTGACAAGGTGGCTGAGAAGGTTGCCGAGGCTGCCGACGTGGTCAAGACCATTGTCCAGGACACAGACTCGGATGCTCAGGAGCACAACGAGCTGTAAAGCGGCGCAACCATTGTACGAAACAGCATCACGGCACAGATGTTGCCGCTGGAAGCGAGCAATGTAACAGTGGCTTTGTTTACTGTCACGTCATACCTGTCAGCGGTTGCCTGGCACGGTCATTGAAAGGGTTTCTGGACTTGTGGAACCAGGCTCGCTAAATCCATAGACCATGGATTCCCGGAGACGTTCGGTTTGCCTTGCAAGGCAAATACGCGGGTACACGACAATAAAATGCGCAGATTTGACAACAAGCCGCCTTGTGCGAAATCTCATTTGACCCGATGTCGGCGACTGTCTCGACCAATCCCAGAAGGTTGGGTCTGATCATGATATGGTAAGGACCACCTTGACTGGCTGTGGGTGATGACTTTTTAGAATGCCGGAGCGGAGTTTCTGTTGCTCAAAGGAGGAAAACAACATGAAGATTTCAGGTATTCTGAAGAGGACAGGGCTGAATCGTCAACCTCCAGCTTTGTACAAAGAATCGTCGCTTTTTTACCAAGCTCCAAACAGTCAACTCTGACAACCCAAGTCTGCCCTCTGCGGTATACAGAGTAGCGTTTGCATTGATGGCGCAAGGCAGACCGTCTCAAGGGTTACAGTTGAAGCTCGGCTCTCCTTACCGGCCGCATATTGCTGACCGCCCCGTTGATCCTGGTGTTGTCCTAGGAGCGGGTCAGAACTTTATCTGATTGACAACGGTGCATACCTCCCTTATCCATACCTATCAATCGTGAAACTAGCGAAATTTGAACCCCGAGCTAGAATAGTGAGGGGAATAAAAAAAAGAAAAAGAACAAACCAAAAAAAAAGGGGGCGTGGGTCAGACAGCCGTGCAAAACTTTCGTCCACCCGCCCTTGATGTCCCCTTCGGTGCGCCAAGTAATCACCACACTCTCTCTTGGCGTCCTTTTGCGTACGCCGTCCTTTGACAGTCGCTGCGCGCGCCTGCTTCGTCTCTTTTAATATATTGCAAACAACAACACCGCATCGGCAAAGTCTTGTCGAGTTATGAGCCATGGTGCTGCATACGCCGAAAATGCCGCATTTCCAGCTCGGGTTCTCGGGCGCCTCCAAGGGCTGCTGCCGCCTCTAACATTTATTACTTGCCATTACGCCTATTTTATAGGAGTATGCATGGTATCTTCGGTCGTCTTTTGGGCCTCTTCGGGCGGCAGCTTCCGCGTCGACTATGTCGACAGCCTTTTCCTCGCCGTTTCGGCCATGACCGGGGCAGGCCTGAATACGGTCAATCTTAGCCAGCTAAACACGTGGCAGCAGACCATGCTGTTCCTGCTCATCATGTCTGGCGGTTCCATATGGGTCTCAATCTGGACGGTCCTGGCACGCAAGAGCGCGTTCGAGAGGCACTTTGACGACATTGTCGCCGCCGAGCGAGCCAGGCGCCCGCAATGCGCCACCGCACCCGCGGCGGCCGTCGGGTACTTGCTTTCTCGAGTTGCATCCCGGCCCAGATCCCGGTCCAGATCCCTGTCGACACGTCCCGTCAACGAGAGTCCGAGAGACGGACGCGCGGACAGCCCCCGGCGGCCGCCTTCGGGGCCTAGAGACAAAACTCTGGGTGACGTGGCCGTGGATCCGCCTGAGACGGGAGGCCTCGAGGACGGCGCTGCTTCCGAAACGGCGGCGTCTCCAGGAATCGACCACGGGCGCATAATATTCGCCGACGGGGTCAGGAGCGGCCCCCTGCGCAAGAGGCCTCCGCACAGGACGAGCGAGGGCCCTGGCGAGCCGGCGGAAAAGAGCGATAATTCAAGGCCTGGCGTCCTGCGCGAGTTTCTGGACAGGACGGCGGCAGGGCGCAACGGGCAGTTCCACGGCCTCAGCAGCGAGGAGCGCGATCAGCTGGGCGGCTCCGAGTACCGCGCCCTTAAGGTGCTCGCGGTGATAGTCCCTCTGTACTTTGTCCTGTGGCAGCTGATTGGATGCCTTGCTCTGGGGGCCTGGATAGCCTCGAACAAGCCAGATGTCGCTCTTGCCAACGGCATGAATCCGTGGTGGCTCGGCATCTTCAACGGCGTCTCAGCCTTCAACAACTCGGGCATGTCCCTGCTCGATGCCAACATGATCCCATTCGAGCAGGCGACTTTTGTCTTGATTACAATGGCGCTGATGATCCTTGCGGGCAACACCGCTTACCCGATCTTTCTGCGCCTCATCCTCTGGGCTTGGCTCGAGCTGCTCAAGAAGACGACCGACCAAGACGTACTTGTCGACTTCAAGGCCACCCTGGAGTTCATCCTCCGGTATCCGCGTCGGGTCTACACGAACCTGTTCCCGTCTCATGCGACCTGGTGGCTGCTCTTCATGGTCGTGCTGCTCAACTCGATCGACTGGGTCGGCTTTGAGCTTTTGAATCTGGGGAACCCAGTGATTGAGAGCATACCGAAAGGAGCACGCGTGCTGGATGGGCTGTTCCAGGCCGTCGCCGTCCGCTCCGGCGGCTTTTACGTCGTGCCCATTGCCAAGGTGTACATCGGGCTTCAGGTTCTATACGTGATCATGATGTATGGTGAGTAAATTTCGCAGAGCCAGCTGGCTGTGCTTTAGCCACACTCGTATTTCCTCTTTATCTCGCACTTGACGGCTCGCATGTCTGACCTCTCGCTGACATGTTCCTGGCATTTTTCAGTCTCTGTTTATCCTGTGGTGATCACGATGCGTCACTCAAACGTGTACGAGGAGCGAAGCCTGGGGATTTATGCGGGCGAACAGGAGGCGCCTATTTCCGACCCCGAGGTGGGCACGCGTGTCGTTTCTCAAGGCTCAGCGGTGGACGCAGGCGAGAGCAAGCGGCGGCGAGTGTCCGAGGTCGGGCAGGCGTTGCGGCACACCTTTACACCCTGGCACGGAGTCGGCGTTGCTGGGCACAACGCTTCGGCGCCGACGCGCATGAGCTTCATCCAGCAGCAGGTTCACGGACAACTCGCACACGACATCTGGTGGCTCGTGCTGGCGGTGCTGGTAATCACGATCATTGAAACGTCGCACTTCCTCGGGGATCCGGTGTCGTGGAGCGTATTCAACGTCATCTTCGAAGTGGTATCGGCGTACGGTTGTGTCGGCATTAGCGTCGGCGTCCCGTTCGACAATTTTAGTTTCAGTGGCGGCTGGCACCCCTCGGCCAAGCTGGTTCTCTGCCTGGTTATGCTCCGAGGGCGCCATCGCGGCCTGCCTGTCGCGCTGGACCGAGCCGTCAGGCTGCCGGGCGAGCAGCTTCACATGGATGAGGAAGAGGACCACCAGATCCGGAGGACCGTCAGCATGACCACGCATCGGAGGCTCAGCGTCGGCATGTGATGCGAAGGGAGATGGAGGTTCTCCTGGGACAGGCAGAGCAGTGTGGGGAAAATCCAGAGTGTGGGGGGCAGCCGACAAATACCAGCACCAGGAGCCGCAATGCTAGGTCCTTGCACAGAGGAGGCCGTGCATTACCATGCAGCGAATTGGTGCTTGCATGGCATAGCCTAGAACTAAAAGACAAGTAACCCTGGTGATGAAGCGCAAATTGAACATGAAGTCATCACCAAATAACTGGGCCCCTGGTCAACGGGAGTGCACGGACCTGTTGGTTGCTCCGCCCCACGGCGACGCGCTACTGAGACGTGCTGCCCAGGAGCTTAATTGGTGCAGGGGCCTCATGCCCGCGTTTGGGCGTGCACTTTACGCGAAGCGCTCCCTCACGTCGCGTTGGATTCAGGAGGCTGATTGGCTGGCCGCAAGTATTTGATCCCAACCTCTGCTCCCACCCGCTGCATCGGGATCTGAAGTCGCTCCAACCTCAGAACCACACTACCAATTCGCAATATCCATACTCACAGAGAGCAATCGATATTTCCTGGATACACGCTCACGAGTACTATACTCGGCCCTATATAGGCAAACCCGCCTTGTCAACAATCAAGTCTGCCTCGTGCACCTCGCCGCGACCCTCGAAACCGCCACAGCCATGGCCATCCTCAAGCGAAAGCGATCCGATTCGGAGCTCTCTTTTAGCAGCCAGCTCTCTTCGCCTCCACGCCCTAGCGACACCTGCTTCTTCCCAATGGGCGGAGTCAACCTGTTTCCCTCTGCACGCTCTCCGACTCGCTCAAACGTCGGTGGCCGGACCATGAAGCGCTTCCGGGACAACCGGCCTTCGCAGGAGGAGATCCACCGCAACACCCTGGAGCTGATGTACTCTGCCCAGCGCCAAAGCACCCAGGCCGACCCCCACATGTCACCCGATTGCCAGCCCAGACACCAGCAATCCGCCGTCTCGGCCAGTTCCTCGCGCCAGACGTCCCTACACAGCTTCTGGAAGCTCCCCAAGCAGAGCCAGGCCTCCCACACACTGCCAACATCGCTGCAAACACCACCACCTGGCGACTGCGCTACCGGCTGTGAGGACTGTGGAAGGGATCTGCGCGGCGAGGACGATGCCGCAATGGACATCGATGGAGACGGCTGGTGCGGTTCCGAGAGCTGTTCTTGCAGTAGCTGCGGGAAGACGGTCTGCTCCTCCTGCTCCGTCAGCAATCTCGGTGCCAACAGGCAATGCCTGGCGTGCGCTGGACGCTCTACCGGCCGGGGTCGCTGGGGCGCCGGCCTCCATTTTGGCTGACGTGAATTCGGTGTGGCCCGGTCGTCCCGGCTGTTGTAGTCGTGTATTGCTATTTGGTAGCCTTGGCGCTAGGACTGGGTTAGAGCCATGGTATGAACCAATGGGATATTGAGCGAATCCCGAATCAATGGGATTTGAGGCGTGCTTTGAAAATACTATGAGTCGGCGATTGTCCGAGAGTGGTCTATTTATTCCAGCGTAGCCCGCCAGCTAATACTATATAATCGAAGATACCCGTACACCCTGTTCCAATGCCTAATGCGTAGGTGTCATACGACGGAGGAGGCGTGCACTGTTGCTAGCAAGCGTTTGGGGGACTCGCCAATTTGAAAATGGATCGTGCATCTTGGCTCCTACCTAAGTACGCTGCCTGCCACCTGAAGCCAGTGAGGCCCCTTGGGGGGGATCCACCACAAATCGGAATCTGCAGCGCAAGCGTGCGGGTCCCGCTCAGTGAGTCTGCCTGGGCTTCCAGGCCTCAGCCGAGGCTTAACGCCGAAATCCGCAGGGGCGCATTACTGGTCTGCCTAGGCCTAAAGATGCAGGCGGGGCCGCAACGGAACGTCAGGCTTGCCCACAAAGCGCGTAAACACTACCAATCCACGCTCCACCAACCAACACCACAGCTGAACGAAAAGCGTGCGCGCATGTTTTCATGAAATACCCCAGAAATGGCCGAGGCCGAGGAAATAGGAAGCGGCGAGGGCACCGACGAAGGCAAGGGGCAGCACGAGACGTTGAAATACTCTCTTCTCGGCCCGTCCCTCCTGAAGGCCGGCCAGGAGTCTGTGGATCAGTCCAAGGTGGGTGATGCTGTTTGGGCCCTTGGTCTTTGGTCTTTGGGACAGGACTGCATGCCCAGCTACCGAAACTCTCGCTCACGCTGGCTGACCTTTGTGCGCAGGTCTCTGAGATCATCTATAATGCGTCCAAAGGGTCCAAGTTTTTTGCTCGCGAGGCGGAGCGAGACCAAAGCCTGACCGAGAAGATTGCACGCATCAAGCAGAAAAAGGCACACCTGGACACGCTGGACCTGTCCCGTGATTTGCGGGTGGCCGATGCCTGGATCGCCGAGCGCGAGCTGAGCCGGGACCTAAGCCAGTACATTGTGCACATTGATGCCGATGCCTTCTATGCCGCCTGCGAGCAGCTTGACCGGCCCGAACTTGCCAATATCCCGTTTGCTGTGGGAGGCGGCGTTCTAACCACTTGCAATTATGTCGCTCGCAAGTTTGGAATCCGCTCGGGCATGGCTGGGTTCGTTGGTAAGCACTTCGTGCTATCTACTTGTTCTCTTTTCGCTTGGCCGGGTGCAGCCAGCGGTGTGTACTAACAAGCCTGCTCACGGGGTGGAAACAAAAAAAAAACAGCCAAAAAGATATGCCCAGAGCTGGTCCTCCTGCGGTTGAACTTTGAAAAGTACAACGCCAAGGCTGCAGAGGTCCGCGAGGTGCTTGCCGAGTACGACGCACGCTTCGAAAGCGCCAGCATCGACGAGGCCTACCTCAACATCACGCAGTACTGCACAGACCACAACATGGGGCCCGCCGAGGTGGTCGAGCAGCTGCGCGCCGAGGTGCATCAGCGCACTAGGATCACCGTGTCGGCCGGCATCGCGGCCAACACGAAGCTGGCCAAGATTTGCTCAAACATGAACAAACCCAACGGCCAGTTCGTCCTCCCTAACGAGCGCCTGGCCATTGTGAACTTTATGCGCAGCTTGCCGTGCCGCAAGGTCAACGGCGTCGGGAGGGTGCTTGAGAGGGAGCTCGCAGCCGTTGGGGTCGCGACCTGTGGCAATGTTTACACAGAGCGCAAGTACCTGACGCAGCTGTTCGGCGAGAAGACCTTCAGGTTCATGGTCGACTGCTATCTCGGGCTGGGCAGGACAAGTATCCGGCCCGCCGAGGAGTACGAGCGAAAGAGCGTTGGCACCGAGAGTACCTTTTCCGACATTCGGGACGGCCAGAAGCTCAGGGAGAAGATGAGATGGACGGCCGAGGAACTCGAGAAGGACATGAAAAAGGCCGAGCTCAGGGGGCGAACCCTGGTGCTGAAGGTCAAGCTCGCCACGTTCGAGGTGCTCACCCGCCAGGTCATCCTGCCAAGGTCCGTCCAGGCCGCCGACGACCTTTACAAGTTTGCGCTGCCGATGCTTGCGAAGCTGGAGAAGGAGATTCCCGGCCTCACGTGCCGCCTCCTGGGGCTGCGCTGCACCAACTTGGTCAGCACAAAAAAGCCCGACGCGATGTCCTTATTCGGCCTGAAACCGAGCCGAAGCGAGTCTGGCGATGCAGAGCGGCAGCACAGCCCGGCCGACCCAGGCATTCTTGGTGATGGGGTCAGGATCGACGAAGATGGCTGGGAGCTGTGGCCTCCCGAAGAGCTCGAAGTGCCTGCCCCAGACCAGGCAGAGCCGGAGGCCCAAGGCCCAAGCCCGCATCGTAGGCATGGGAAGGAGATACTCCCAAACCCCACGCCAGCATCCAAAGATACCACCCCTCCCGAGGAGTGGTGGGACTGCCCGATATGCGGACGTCCACAGAGCGTGAATGACAAGGAGTTCAACGAGCACATCGATGCATGTCTGTCAAGGCAGGCCATACGAGATACGGTCCAGCAAGAGACGCGACAGCGGTCAGCAAGCGAGGTCCCGGCCGCCGAGCCCAAACGCTCCAAGTCACTGCCTGAGCGGAAACGCACAAGAGGTGGCTCGGCAGACCCGAGGCAGAAGAGATTGTGCTTTGGTTGAAGAGAAATACAAACACCAGCCAGTACGGCACCCTTTGGCCACCCACAACCCCATGCCGTCCTTGCTACCCTACCGTCTATATATATATATATATATATATATATATATATCTTGGGGCATCCGTGCATCCATTGCCGCGCACGCACACATGACAAGAGAGTAAGCGAGCACCCCGCCATCAAGCAATCTTGAGCACCAAAGTTCCAAGCCCGCCTTTGCCCGAGTTGACCTTGGAGAGCTCGGACCTGACGGCATCGAGGTCGCTGAAGCTCACGACCGTGTTGACGGGCTTGATTTTCCCACGCGCAGCAAGCTCGACGCAAGTCTCGAAGTCCTCCCGAGCTCCCGGATCCCCTGAGACGAAGAGCCTCTGTATGTTGGTGCCTCTAGTCTTCCAGCCATACCACCACTGAAAGACTGTCAGAATGACGACGACAGGGAACGGCACTTTTGGCAAACGCTCACGGAGCGCGCCCGGGTGGGGGATGCTCGCAATGGAGACGACAACGCCAGTATTTGGGTTGAGAAGAGGAAAGGTGCTTTCCAAGATCCACTGCGTGTTGTAGACAAAGTCGACGGTCCCCTTTCCGACCTCGCTGGCCACGTCCTGGGTCTTGTAGTCGATCAGCTGGTCAACAGCCCGGGGCCCCAGGTGGCGCTCGACGAGGGACATCTTGGGCGTCGAGACGGTGCTGATGACCTTGGCGGCGCCAAAGACGTTCTTGGCCATCTGCACGCCAATGTTGCCCGTGCCGGAGAGGGCGCCGGGCACGAAAACGGTCTTGCCCTCGAGCGACCCGTCGGGCAGCTTCATGAGGCCGAGGCCCTTCTTGAAGCACTGGTAGGTTGTCACGGACACGCCGGTCAGGCAGGCGGCCTCCTCAAAGGTGACGTTTGGCGGCTTGACTGCCAGCAGGCTCTCGCGAGCGACAACGTACTCGGCCATCCACCCCTGGTATTGGGTGGGGAAGACGGGGCTGGTGAAGTGGCCGCCCATGACCTCGTCGCCTGCCTTGAGCGATGTGACGGCGGTCCCGACGGCTACAATGACGCCGCTGCCTTCCAGCCCGAGGGTGATGGGGAATCTTGGGGTTAGTTGGAAGCGGTGGATCTGATCAGCGGGCGAGGATGGCAAAACAGGGCGCGCTTGATACAGCGACCAATGCGGTCCGGCAAGCAGCACTGCACTCACTCGGCAGAGATCAGAAGGCGAAAGGCGCCAGCGGCATGCAGCAACTCGCCGGCGGTGGATCCCGCTGCATGGACTCGGATCAGGCAGTCGTCAGGTCGGGTTATCTTTGGCACGGGGACAGTATGGATCTCGTACTGTAAATATGATGGTGTGTGTTTTGGGGGGCTCAGCATTGTTCCTCAGACATGGGAGACCGTCACAAGATGGCTCACAGCGTCAGGCTTGCAGTATCTCGGCGCAACGAGCGCCCTCATTGTCGGGGGGCTTTCGGGAGCTGGCGACATGATTATGGCTGCTTCTGCGATTTTTTTTTTTTGGCGTCGTGGGGTGTGTCGGTTTGGGTGGCCGCGGTAGCTGGCTGGGACGAGAAGATGCCAAAAGAGCGCGTGTCAGTCAAAGATGGAGAGAGCACCGGCGCTTTTGTTTTTTTATCTAGGCGACGGCGCAGGTGCTCAGCGCCGCCGGCTGCGGGCTCCGAACGTTCGGCGGTTCGGCGCCGACTCTTGGCAGCGCCGGGCGCCGATGTGGGTGGGGCACGACCCCAAATGCTATGTATCCCCATCGACAGTAATCAATTGCCGTGCAACGCGCGCGCTACAGCTCTTGTGCTTGGTTGCTATAACCGTGCCCTCTGTTGCTGCCCAGGGCTGTCCTGCTGGCGGCACCCCCAGGGCCCCGCCGGTAGTCGGGCCCTGTCGCCGCCATACTACGCCCTCCCGCCTCCGCACATGATCGCCAAGGTGGCCGGGATGCCAGCTGGTTGGAGATACGGGAGCAGTGACAGAGGCGACAGAGTTTCCAGGTCCAAGGGCCATCGAGGCCACGCAGGCTCGGCGGCCCTCTCCGCGCTTGGCGACCGACGGCACTTGTTGTCGGCTGTGGCGAGGCCATGCACCGGACAAGGAGGCCGTCGCGCTTCGTGTCGGTGCCGAGGCCTGGCTGGTCGACATTGCGCATGCACCAAGGAGGACGAGTGATCGCCGGGATTTGCTCCAGGAAAAGCTTGAGAGATTCAAGGCAGCCACGCCAAACAAGCGCCAATAGATCTAAGTTTGGATTACCGGACAAAGAACAAGGTGTCGCCAGACACTGCGACTCCCAGGGCCCAGGCATGAGTCTTCTAGAGTGCTTTGACGGGGCGCAGATGAAACAAGTAATTAGACAAGAAGAAGAAAAAGAAGAATGAAAAAAACGACACCCATATCTTAGGTCTGTGTAGGAAAGCGGTTCGTCCAGCAGGTCGACAAGCTGCCGCGCCCGCTCAACGCGACGAGATTATAGGGCCGATTCGACGCCTCTGCCGGAGAACTTGCATGAATCCGTCCTGCCACATACGAGGAAAGAATGCCGGGGAGCCGTGCCTGGCTCGTTATTGGCCCTGCACGATGGAACCGAGCACCTCCTCGACCACGGCCATGTCCTTCTCAACGTCGACCTTCCAGCTGCTGACAGCCAGGCGGGTGCAGGTCATGCCCTTCCACACCGTTGGCGACACGTACATCTTTCTGGTTGCGTTGATCTTGTGCACCAGCTGCTTGTTCAGCGCCTCGTCCTTGGCCCTGAAGAGCACGACGATGTGGATCGTTTCGGCCTGATCTGTTCCGTCGTCGGGCAGTAGCTCGTAGTGGGGGGATGCGTGCAGATAGGCGGCCGCTCTGCGTGCCATCCTGACCATGCGTGCAAACATGGCCTCCAGACCCTCTCGCCCCTCGCTGACCAGGACGGCGTAGACGGGCAGGGCGCGGAACCGTCGCGAGTTCTCCATCCCGATGTTCAAGGGGCTCTGGATCGGGGCCCCGCCCGAGCCCGACGGCGCCAGATAGGCCGCGTTGGTGTTCTTGAACACCTGCGACTGCACCGTGGCGCTGCGGGTGAAGAAGAAGCCGTTGTCGTACGGCTTTTGGGCCGAAGGGACCGAAGATGAGGCCAAGGTTAGTACCAAGCATGAACCTGGGCGTCTTGCATATATCCGCAACTCGGCCGGACACCAGACGTAACAAGACCAATCACATACCACATTCAATATCTTGTGGCCGTCACCCGTAATGCTGTCGGCAAGATCGAACCCGGAGACAGCCTCGTGGATGCGAGCGAACTCGGGTGTTTTCGGAAGCGCTCTTGCGAATATTCCAAAGGCTAGGCAGGGAGCGCGTTGCTTGCGTGTTAGCTGCAAGTGCCGCCGAGAACATGTCCTGGAGAGCATGTCCTGCGAGGAGCAAGATGGAAAAGGGACAGTCATACCGCCGTCAACGTGGATCCAGGCCTTGTATCGGTCTGCTATGGCTCGGAGCTGCTCCATGTCTTGCCGGCCCACGACGGCGAACCTGCCCGTGTTCACCTCGCCGGCGCTGACCGAGATGATGGTGGCAACGCCCTCTCTCGCGGCCTCCCTCTCCACGGCCGCTATGTCCAGCCGGTAGGGCTCCTCAGCACTTAGTGGCAGCTCCTTGACGGCCGTCCGGCCCAGCCCAACCACCGAGGCGGCCTTTGTTAGCGAGCTGTGACCGGCGCTGGTGAGCACCTGGATTTCGCTGATACCCGCCTTGGCGCAGGCGCGCAGAAGGCCGAGCTGGCCGACGGCGTCTGGGCTTTCGCTATCCCCGACTTCGGGCGAGAGCGCCGACAGGCGCCGGGCAATGATGGCCTCTCTGCCGCAAGCCAGGCCGAGTATGTTGCTCGCAGTGGCCCCGGTGCTAAAAGTTCGGCCGGGCCAAGTCTTGGGGTCGAGCCGGAGCAGCGACGAGAGCATGGCCAAGGCCGAGTCTTCAACGTCTGTGCAGACGGTCTGCGTGGGCAGATGGACCTGGACGTTCTGGTCCATGGCGGTCACCATGTTGTCGGCCGCCTCGGCCACGGGCAGAGTGGACCCTGTGACGAAGCCGTAGTAGCGCCCGCTCAGGTTCTGGCCCGTCAGGGCTGGCAGCACATCGCCGCAGAGGTGCTGCATCGTGGCCTCGGCCCCCTTGCCGGCAAGATAAGAGGGCGACCCGGGACGGGGCAGTGCCAGTGCGGCGGCTTCAAGGGCACGGGGCGTCGGGAGGGTGTTTTCGCCTTCCCAGGTATCGACGGCGTCGCGCAGGCGCGCATAAGCCGCGCGCAAGAAGCCGGCGCCGGCTGCATCGTTCGGTTTTGACATGTCTGTTCCGGTTTTTTTCAAATCCTTCTCTGTCACTCCCTTCTTTTCTTTTCTCTTCCTTCTTCCTTCTTTAGATGTTGGAGCAAGGCTTTGGCAGTGTGCGCGATGCTAGCGGCCAAAAGTTCAAAAGTCCGATGTTTGCCAACGCACGGCAGCCAGTCCTTGCGGCTTCTAGGCTAGGCCAAGTACCCCCTACCTTAGTTGGCAGGTCCGGTATGCACCGGCCACCCAGGATCAGATCTGGACGTTCTGGACTCGCGGAGCAAGGTGAGCAGGTGAGCAGGTAGACAGACGGACGGGCACAGGGACGGTAGCACACAATGTGGCAAGCGCGGTAAAGAGCCCCGGGATTTGAGGGCACCAGTCTCCTGACCAGCAGCATTAAGGCCACCCACGGTCCGGAGCATGCAGCATCCGGGCGGCCCCGCAGCAATGGACCAGACCAGACTCGACCGACCGTTGAGTCCGAGACGAGATAGACTCGCGTGCGGGATTTGGACGAAGTGGCTAGACCACCCCACCGAACCGGCCCCTGTCTACCTCGCACATACCGGCGCCTAGGGCGAGCGGTATTAGATTGGCGGCGAGGTGCTGAGTGCCTGGCGGACCATGTGTCCCAAGGCCGCCCAGACGGGTGGGTGGTGGGTGCCAGGAGACGACAGGCCCAGGGGCGGGCCCGAGGTGCGCTCTTGGGCCAGGGCCATCCCCGCCCGCATCCCCCGCCTGGACATGTAAGCCTTGGGGAGGGCGCTGGATTTGGAAAGAAAAGCACAAGAGCTTGCTGACCAAGGAACATGGGACGGCCAAAATAAATAAGATCAAGAGGCCGAGGCCCGGCCCCGCGACACGCCACTATCAAGCCGAGATTTGTCATGAGCGGACAGCCAGGCCAACAGTCTTTTTTTGGGCTGCTTGGTGGCCAGTCATCCGCGGCGCTGGACGACAGCTGGATGGTGGCCGGCAAGAAGGGTCGAGGGACGGGCAGCAAGGAGGGAGCGCGTGGAGCATTCCGGGGCTGGAGCGGGCGAGGATGGGACACCCCAAGGCGCCAGGTCGACCGTCTAGCGCACCGTGGGCCTCTCGCAGGCTGGTGGTCGGCAGAGTGGTTGCCCGCCTCGGTGCGATTCAATGTGTCCGGTGTCTGGTCCACACTGCGGGTGCGTTCCATAGGCCCCTCCAAGTATGCACGAGGGCGGGGTTGGATAGCGGAGCGTTGATGGTGTGCTTGGCGGGTTCGATGGGCTGTGTGCGCACACGAGCAGGTGCCGTACCTACTACCTACAGTAGGTATGTAGGTATACGTAGGGCGGCAGGCAGGCAGGCAGGCAGGCAGGCAGGCAGGTGCAGGTGCAGGCCGCCAGCTGGCTCTCGGAGGCGTGCGAGCTGGCACTGCCTGCAGGGAGGAAACATAAGGCGCCCCAGAACCGGGGGGGGGGCCAAAAGGGAGCATGCAGGCTGCAAATGAGTGCGTCTGTCTGGTGTCTTGGGATGGACGGTTGGCTCCGGGACAAACACGCGCACGGGTAGGACATACATGCTGGCATCCACCGCTGGAAGAGAGGGGACAGGTGGGGGTGCCAGCGCGGCCCACCTACCAGGCTAGACCTACCTAGACCTACATACATATATATATGGTGGGGGGACAAACGTATCGACGAAATTTTGGTGTGGATGCCATGCAAATTTCGTCGATACTTTTGTCCCTCGACTGTGCTCATGTCTGTGGATAGGTACCTATATATGTACATGGACTAGCCTAATTGGCCGCCTGGACGCAGCGGGTGGCCAGAAGTCCAGAAACCCAGCCTCCCCGGGCGCAGCGTGCTCCTCGACCCAACCCGCCCGCCATACACCCGCTCTGAGCCACTATCACCGCTCGGCCTGCCCGCGATACCCCTCTTTTTTTTCTGGGTCTCTGTCCTTGTGTCTTGGCTCCTTCGTCGTATCTGTGGCGTCTCGCCGGGTGCTAACCAATTGTTTGGTGGCAGCATCTGAAGGAGTGGAGGACGTTGCATCTCGGTTGTGCGCACCGCGTCGACCCTGGCATGCATGCACCTGTAGCCCAGATTCGCACAGCGAGTGACTGGGCCGCTAGCCCCGTGATTGACCTGGCCTGAGCCGGCCCGCCGGCTTTTACGCGCCCCACGCTCCCGTCGGGCTGATCCCAGAGAGGGCAGCGCCGGGGATTGCCCGGTGCATGCCTCTGCCTCCAGCGCAGAGCGCTACGACGACAGCCGGCTGCCGTCCCTGCAGGCCCAGACTGTCGGGTCTATACAGCTCAGCTTCCTCGACCCATGGCTGTGGTCCCCTTGAGCACTTCCGATTGGGATGCAGTCTGCTCCCTTTCGCCTACATGCGTCTTGTCTCGGTTCCGAGATGCATGGCAATGTCCACTATTTGCCTGCTTGTCTCTGCGCTATCCGTGTCAGGCTGTTGTCACCCGCTGTGTGTACCAACCGGGAGGCCATCCTCACCCTGCCGGGCTACACACCACAAAGGCACGCACATATATATATGTGTGTGTGTGTGTGTATATGCCACGCCCACGGCACCCCTCTTCCCATCTTTCTTCTTGCTGCCTCTTCCAGTCGGCCCATTTAGCTTCTAGCGTGATAAACAAGTGCCAGCCTGCCTCTCCCTACTGATCCGGATTGTACCACGCTGTCCTCTTCCTTCGGTTGGCTTTCTTCTCCCCTTTTTTTCGCCATCTCTCCCTAACCTTGCTCCTTGTCTCATCTTGCTCTCTAGCTCCTGAATCACGGCCTTCTCTGTCGTGGCGAGACCAAGCATACCATCCATTTGTAGCCCGATACGGCAGAATGGGCCACCTAGAGCCTTCGCGTGACATGAGCCCTGATTCTCGTGATAGGCACGCTGTAAGTCGAGTGTGGCTCGCCCAGTCTCCTGCTGCGTACTGAGCCTTCTCTTTATTCACCAGAGGCCCTGGCATTGCCAATCCCAGACTCGACATAGAGACAAGCGTCGGGATCTATCGCCGTACGCAGCAGCCTTTCCCGTATCTACTCGCGTAGGGTGTACCGAGGAGGGAGGATGGCACTGTGGCCATACTGACACGGCAGGGTAGAGCGTCGAGGTCACTTACCGACAGTATCCAGACTGTCCAGGAGGAAAATGGAAGGACATATCACTCATACCGTGCCGGATGTAAGTGGTGATTTCATTGCCGCATCACCTCCTAGCTGCGTCATGTCAGCAATGATGATCCAGTTGCGGGTGGTTTAGACCCATTGGCTAACAGGACACTGGCCCGCAGCCTATCCTTTCCCTAACGACGTAGAAGAGAACGAGCGACTAGGGCTGCAGTTCAGAACTCTCAAGAAGGCCATGCGAGGCAGAAACTTCTTTGCGCCTTTTACAGCCAAGAACCCTCCACGCGGCGTTCTCGACATCGGAACTGGGACCGGTCAGTGGGCCATAGAAGTGGCGGATGAGTTTCCCGAGGTATTTGACTCTGCGTATCTCGTGTGCCAACCTGTCTCTAGAGCCTAGGCTGATGACTTGGTGCGGTCGGGTCTTCCACGGCAGGCCACAGTGATAGGAACCGACCTGAGCCCGTCAACCATGCCCGAGGTTGTGCCAGAGAACCTCAAACTCTATGTCGAAGACGCGTGGGTCACTCTTGCACACTCCGTCTTCTCTTCTTCTCCCACGGGAGCCTTAGCATCCCGATAGACCTAGGACGGGATAGCTGATAGCCCGCACGTTGTCTAGGCACGACGAGTGGGACTACGAGCTTGCCTTCGACTTCATCCACACGCGAATGACGTTTGGCTGCTGGTCGGACATGAAGCCGCAGGTCATAGACAAGGCCATGGCAAACCTGCACCCGGGGGGGTGGCTCGAGTGCCAAGAGACGCTCGGTATCTTCCAGTGCGATGATGGCTCGATGCCCGCCGACTTCGCGCCCAATGTGTGGGTTCACAATATGCAGAGCGCGGCGAGGGCCGGCGACATCCAGATGGGTATCGCGCCCAGGCTGGCGGGCTGGTTTCGGGAGGCCGGCTTCGTCGACGTTCACGAGGTCGTCATTAAACTTCCTGTCAACGCCTGGGACGGGACGGACGAACACCAGCGCGACCTGGGCTCCGAGTGGCTGAAGAACCTAGACTGGGGCCTCTCGTCCATCACCCTGGGCCTTTTCCACAGATACCTGGGCATGACCAAGGAGCAGATTGAGGTCTTTCTAGTCGACGTGCGCAAGGCCATCAGGAATCCGAGCATCCACTCGTACCAGGCGCTGTATGTGGTCTGGGGGAGGAAGCCGATGCCGGGGGAGGAACAGGACACGGCAAAACACTAAAACCACACAGGGTCGCAGGGTTGGGCCGGACCGCAGAACCGCAGGAGCTGCAAAGCATGGGCCGGCACTGGCACCGAGGCGAGGAGGGGTTCCGGCTGTTTTAATATTAATCATCTTGGAGGGTTGGAGGTCTTCCTGGCCCGAGGCAGCTCGCAATGTTCTGCACGCCTCGCCATCGGCCTCGGTCACTCTGGGAACCAACCTAGTGTCGTAATTGCACCCAAGGCCCAACGAACTATTTTGTGCACCCAATCCCAGCGGCCTCGGGTTGTGGGGCAGCCCCCTGTTTTCGGCCTTATTGTCATGCATATTTCCCCAGCTGTTCTGGCCAGCCTCCCAACCTCGACCAGCCGCAGCGCATGATTGGCCGGGGCGGGCGAGTGCACTGCGGGCTTCGTGGCACCCGCCCCACCCCCCTGGGCTGCTGCCACGGCTGCCCCGAGCTCTGAGACGGGTAGGTGGGCAGTGCACGAGTCCCCTGCGCGGCCGCCAAGGTGGGTGGTGCCTTATTAGGGGCCTGTGCTTCTTGGATTCGGCAAGAGCACGCAGCGAGCGGCCAGCCAATGTGAGACCAACCCGTGCCGCGCTGTTGCTGTCACACCCGGTTGCGATCTCCATTTTGGCTCTTACTGTGTGTACTGCAGCTTCGCGCAGTCGAGTTCCCTTGATCGTCGCCAGCACCCGGCCACAGTCCGATCGATCCAGCCTCCAGACTCCCGCGTTGACGGCACCGCCCATCATGGCCAGCAGCAAACGCGCCGCCGCGCGCAACGAGAAGATACTGCAGGACCTGGTCCAGGGCCAGACCTGCGCCGACTGCCAGGCGCGGAACCCAGGTAAGCCGTCCTCGATTCCTGTCCCCCCCCTCTCCTCGATTGCTGCCGCCGTCAGCTCCGCCGCCTGCCATTGACGAGGCTCTCTTGTCCTTGCTCTCGACCGCAACTTCGAGGCTCTGTCCGTGGGCTAACATCCAAGGCAGCATGGGCAAGCTGGAGTGTAGGCTGCCCCGACCCCTCCCTCCCAGCGAGCGCTCGTGTGCGCAATCGCGACAGTCGTCAACACCAGCACTGCGAGCCCCCTCACGGCCCTCGTGGCTCCTCCGTCCCAAGAAACATCCCCCATCAGAAACACTGACATGCGCTCGATCCACGCAGCTCGGAGTCTTTCTCTGCATGCGATGTGCGGCAATACATCGCAAGCTGGGGACGCACATCTCCAAGGTCAAGTCCCTCAGTATGGACAGCTGGTCCAACGAACAAGTCGATGTGAGCACTCCTTTCTCTCCTCTCTCTCTCTCCTCTCTCTCTCCTCTCTCTCTCCTCTCTCTCTCCTCTCTCTCTCCTCTCTCTCTCCTCTCTCTCTCCTCTCTCTCTCCTCTCTCTCTCCTCTCTCTCTCCTCTCTCTCTCCTCTCTCTCTCCTCTCTCTCTCCTCTCTCTCTCCTCTCTCTCTCCTCTCTCTCTCCTCTCTCTCTCCTCTCTCTCTCCTCTCTCTCTCCTCTCTCTCTCCTCTCTCTCTCCTCTCTCTCTCCTCTCTCTCTCCTCTCTCTCTCCTCTCTCTCTCCTCTCTCTCTCCTCTCTCTCTCCTCTCTCTCTCCTCTCTCTCTCCTCTCTCTCTCCTCTCTCTCTCCTCTCTCTCTCCTCTCTCTCTCCTCTCTCTCTCCTCTCTCTCTCCTCTCTCTCTCCTCTCTCTCTCCTCTCTCTCTCCTCTCTCTCTCCTCTCTCTCTCCTCTCTCTCTCCTCTCTCTCTCCTCTCTCTCTCCTCTCTCTCTCCTCTCTCTCTCCTCTCTCTCTCCTCTCTCTCTCCTCTCTCTCTCCTCTCTCTCTCCTCTCTCTCTCCTCTCTCTCTCCTCTCTCTCTCCTCTCTCTCTCCTCTCTCTCTCCTCTCGGGCTCTCCGTCTGTTCGCTGCTTATCCTCCCATGAGGAAAAAGCCTCGCTGACTAGACGGATTTCTGCGTGCCGATAGAACATGCGCAAGGTCGGAAACGCCACGTCCAACAAGATCTACAATCCCCAAAACAAGAAGCCGCCGGTCCCGGTCGACGCCGACGAGGTGGACTCGGCCATGGAGCGCTTCATCCGGCAGAAGTACATGAACAATTCTGTTTCGAGCGCGAAGCGACACAACACCGGCAGCACCTCGTCGGACGAGACCCCTCCGCCCCTGCCACCAAAGACCCCAAGCCGCTTCGGTTTCCGATCCGCATCTTCGATATTCCCCTTGTCCTCCAAAGCCAAGAAGGAGATGGCCTCCTCTTCCTCTTCAAGGCGGCCGCCGCCGTCGCCACGCGATGCTCCGGATCGGGATGCTCCGGAATCCCCACGCAACAAGGCGTCCAAGGTCTTTGGCGCCTCGGTGCAGTACGAGGGCTCCGATGACGTGGAAGGCAAACTGGCCAGGCTACGCGACATGGGCTTCGTTGACGACCGGCGAAACTCGGTGGTGCTGCGCGGGATGGGTGGCAACATAGAAAAGACGGTCGAGGCCCTCGTTCGGCTGGGCGAAGGGGACGGGCGGTCGGGCAAGATGCCAGTGTCGCCGGGTGCCGCCCCCATCCAGCGATCCGTCACCCCGTCGTCGATGCTCGGCGTCCCTCAAGCTGGGGGGGCACAGTCGCCGGCGTCGCCGGCGCATTCGACCAACCCGTTTGACATGCTGGATCTGGCAGTGCCGCAGCCGCAGTCATCCCAGTCGACGGGCACGCTTCAGAACAAGAACCCGTACCACAGCCCAACGAACCCCTTCTCGCCCACGATGCAGCAGGGCTTTGCCATCGACCAGGCATTCCAGAACATGTCGCTCTCGTCGTCTCAACCCCTTTTCCCACACCACACAGGAGGGTTGCCCGCAGCCATGCAAGGCCCAGCACAAATAACGGCCCAGCCGCAAGTGGACATGCAGCAGCACCCGCAGATGGCATACCAGCAGCACCCGCAGATGGCGCACCAGCAGCAAATGCTGTCGCCGCATCCGTCGGCTGCCCCTCAGAACATGATGTTCACCGGCAACCAGACATACCCGTCGGCACCTGTGCAGCAGCCAATGGCGACAGGCAGCAACCCGTTCTTTACAAGCGCTCCTGTCCAGCAGCAGCCGGCGCCGCAGATGCCACTGTCGGTGAACACGGCAACATCTCCGCTCGTCCAGTATGGCGGCAACCCGTTCCTGCCGCGATCTCCGGGTCGCGTACAGTCGCCGTCGATGCTAGCGCAGATACCGGAGCAAGGGCAGCAGCAGGTTTTTTATGCTAGCCCTGCGCCTATGCAACAGCCATGGTCCGCGCCAGCTTCAGCGGTGCCGTGCGGCTCACCGCTCACTGCCGGGCCGCAAAACAACCCCTTCTTCGCCCCGATGCAGCAGCACTTGATGCAGCCACAGGCGCCTCCTCGGGCCGACACCGCATCGATCATGGCGCTGTTCAACGCCCCGCAGTCCTCCACGAATCCGTTCCAGCCTCAGATGGCCGGCCAGCCCCCAGCACCAGTATCCAACCCTCTAGGCCTGGTTCAAGGGCAGCCGGCAGCGCCACAGCAGCAGCAGCAGCAGCAACAGCAACCGCAGCAGCTCCAAACTCAGTCCTTGGCCACGCAGTCGGCAGCGGGGATCCTGGCGAGCCCGTCATTGGCTTCAGGAACCAAGAACCCCTTTTTGAGCATGGGCGGCGGCGGGGTGACCGAGTCCACAGCCGGGGCCGGTTTTGGCGGCGCGAGGAGTCGAGACAGTGTGCTGGCACAAGGCCTAGAATGGAGCAACGGGCGGCATAGTCCCGATGCTTTTGCAAGCCTGAGCGCTAGGGACACGCGGTGAGTGGACTGGCCATGTCGATAGGCCAGCTGTAAAGATAAAACCTGGTGTCACGCGGCCTTGTGCAGGGGCTAGCCAAGTCCGCCAGCCGCAAGCGCAGAGAGAAGCGGCTGCTCCTGTACATGCGCGGTTGCCTGTGGCAAGAAAAATATGTGACGGAGTTGGGACGGTGCAAAACAGGGGCTTTTGCATATAACCTGAGGGACTATCTGGGACTCATTTGTTTGTTGTACGCACAAGGGGCAGCTGCCGGGAAGGGTGGTTTTCCGGAGCGCGCGCCAGCATTGCCCAGGGTCGGCTCCATTATCCATATATAGACTACAGTAATCGAATAATACGCGCATGCATGCAGTTGCGGGCTCGGGGGTTTCAGAGAGGCATAGTATCGATCGGTCTTTGAATTGTTTGCTGTCTGGCCTTGCATGGTCGATGGACGGGTGGGACGCGGTCAGGTTACATGGGGGTTGGTCGACCTCTCGAGGATTCAGCCCACGACACCGCTGAACCAGCGACGCGTTCCGCAGGTGCGGCTGAAACGATAAGGTTCGCCGGCCTGGTGGGTGCGCGTGCTCTCATATGTGCAGCTTACTGTATATCAAAGAGCGGCTGGTTGCTGACAGTCCAGTGAAGATGGGGCTGGCGAGTGCGGGGGGCGAGAGTGGCGCCCGTTTGCCTGCCTACTTAGACGCTCGCTCGCGCAGCCTTACCTCGCACGCTAAGCAAGAAGCACGACTGCTTGCGCCCACCCCAGAATTGTGTCGAGGGAGACTGCGGCTTTTTCTGTCTGGAGAAAGAAAGCGGGAAAGAACACGTTACTAGCCAGGCCAAATGTCTGATTCCTCAAGCGCATCGTCGTCGGGCAGGGGACGAGGCCCAGGCCCAGGTCCAGGGCCCCTACTGCCGCCGCCACCCGCGGCCGCCAGACAGCATCACTGGTCGCCGCAGGAGAATCTGGACGAGTTCTGGAGCAAGTTCACCGTCAAGACGCCTGGCAAGGCGACCCGGCTGCTGCCCCAGAAGAACTACACGGCCGGCGCCCGGCGCTCGTGGTCCTCGCGCAAGGGCGTCGGCAGCACGCAAAAGACGCAGGCTTCATACGAGGAGGCTGCCGCCCAGTGCAGGGCCAAGGTGGCCCAGATCGTCAAAGAGTCGCGCCGGGTCAACCAGCGCTACCGCGACCCGCACTTTGATCTGGAGCTGGACCTGCAGCTGGGGATGCGCGACTGCCTCGACTCGATCGACAACATCAAGCCGCAGCCGCCCCGGCGACACGGCCTCGGCAACAGAAAAGGAGGTCGGGAGCAGCAGGGGCGGCAGGACCCAGCAAGCGACGCCGCCCCCCGCGGCGACGGAGGCCCCCGATCCCAGGAGCCACCGCTCCGCAAGCGACGGCTACTAGGGGGCTTCGAACCTGGCTTCAACCCCATGGCTGTGCACAGGGTGGTCGACATCTTCGACAAGCCCCAGTTCTATGTCGACGGCCCAACCGCCAACGACGTCCGCCAGGGGCGCGACATGGGCGACTGCTGGCTCCTTGCCGCCCTGTGCACCATGAGCAACAAGCCGGGGCTGATTGAGCGCGTCTGCGTCGCGCACGATCAGGCGGTGGGCGTCTACGGCTTCGTATTCCACCGCGACGGCGAGTGGTTCAGCGAGATTATCGACGACAAGCTGTTCCTGACCAAGCCCGACTACGACGACGGCTACCTGGAGCGCATCCTGTTCGAGGACCGCGAGCGCGGCGCCGACTCGGAACAAGTGTACAAAAGCATCTACCAGTCCAACAGCGGGGCCCTCTACTTTGCCCAGTGCGAGAACCCGAATGAGACCTGGCTGCCTTTGCTCGAAAAGGCCTTTGCCAAGGCCCACAACGACTACGAGAGCATCGAGGGCGGCTTCACCGGGGAGGCGCTCGAGGACCTCACCGGCGGCGTGACCTCGGAGCTCTACACGAGTGACATACTCGACAAGGAGTACTTTTGGAACGAGGAGCTCAAAAAGGTCAACAAGGACTTCCTCTTTGGCTGCTCCACCGGCATCTGGGGCCGCGGCCTGGGCGAGAGGAAAGGCATCGTCGAGCTCCACGCCTACAGCGTCATGAAGGCGGTCGAGACCAACGGCCACCGCCTGGTGCTCCTCAAGAACCCGTGGGGCAAGCACGAGTGGAAGGGCCCCTGGTCGGATGGCAGCAAGGAGTGGACGCCCGAGTGGCTCTCGAGGCTGGGCCACCGCTTCGGCGACGACGGCGCCTTCTGGATCTCGTACGAGGACCTGCTGCGCAAGTACCAGGCCTTTGACCGCACCCGCATCTTCGGCCCCGAGTGGAAGGTGACGTCACTGTGGACGACGCTGTCGGTGCCGTGGATGCACGAGTACCACGACACCAAGTTCGCCTTCACCATGAGGCGCGCCGGCCCCGTGGTCCTGGTGCTCTCGCAGCTCGACGACCGCTACTACCGCGGGCTCGAGGGCCAGTACCGGTTCGAGCTCAGCTTCCGCGTGCACGCGGCCGGCGAGGAGGAGTACCTCGTGCGCAGCCAGACGCCCTACCGCATGAACCGCAGCGTAAACGTCGAGCTGGACCTGGAGGCCGGCGAGTACACGGTCCTGGTCAAGATCGACGCCGACCGCGACACAAACATACTGCCGCCCGAGGAGGTGGTGCGCGCAAACGCAAAGACGCGGCGCGAGAAGCTGGCCCGGATCGCCCTGTCGTACGACCTGGCCCACAGCAAAGGCCAGATCGTCGAGACGGAGGAGGAGAAGGAGCTGCGTCTCGCGCTCGAGAAGCGCAGCATCGAGAGATCCCGACGCCGCATCAAGAAGGCGCTTGTGGAGGAGCAGAAGCACGGCTATCTGCGCGCGTGCATTAATCTTTTGAACGCCCGGAGGGAGATGGCCAAAAGAAAGAAGAAGAAGGAGAAAAAGAAGGCCCAGGAGGAGCAAAAGAGGAAGAGCAGGAAGAAGGAGGAGGAGGAGACGAAGGCGAAAGAAAGCATCCACAGGGACAAGAGCAACTCTGCGTTGACCTCGGTCGACGAAAAGGCTACAGGGACAGAGAATGCGAGAGAGCAGAGCGCTAAAATGGATGGCCTCGGTGGCGCCAAGAACAGCAAGAACACCTCCTTTGCAAGGATTACATGGGGCGCGTCCACGACCAGGGCACCCGCAGCTGCTGGCAAAGCCCTGGAGAGCAAAGCTGTTGCTGGGTTGGAGGCAGATGGAAATGGGGAAACCCAACGGGGCGGTGCTTCCCCAACACCTGCAAACAAGCCCGAGACCGGAAACCCGGAACAAAGCGAGAAGGAGGCTGCGGGAGATGGAGACATCCAAAGCCAGTCATCGCCAACCCTGGAGACGGTGGCAGCCGGGGGCTCACGGGTGGCACCAGCGCCAGGGGCCTCTTCTGTTCCCGTCCAGGCAAGGGATATTCCGCTTAGGCCGCAAAAGAGGACGCCAGAAGCGCCGGCATCCCCGTTTGTGCCCAAGTCTCCAGAGACCCCCGATACCAAAGAGCAGCCCGCTCCACGGCAGCCGGGCACGATCAGCTACACTGACGCGGGTCGATCTGCAACAGAGGGATCACTGCGTGATGTGGGGACGCAGACTGCCGAGATGCCATCTTCCGGAGAGCTTGATCTCGCGGAACAGCATGCCCACCCTCAGTTCCCTTCTCCTCGACACCACGGGGGACCTTCCTCGAACGGGCCATATCCTGACCCCCTTATATCTGTTCGCAGCTCACCCTGGCAACAGCAGGAGCCGCAGCAGCGCAGAGGGCCGCAGATTCGACACAACATCCCCAACGAACCGCCGTCGGGCCGCAGACAGCACCCACGGAAACCACGCCACCGCCCTGGACCTCCGCTTGACTGGCATGGAGGGTCAGAGGCAGGCGGCGGCGGCGATGGCTCGGGGGACGAGGACGACGAAAGCGACCTGTCGAGCGTCTCGAGCGTCTCCGACATATCGGACCGCGAGGTAGAGCTGCGGCTGGAGATGATGCGCCTGGACGGGCGCCTCCCGGTGCCCTCGAGCAGGCGCAGGCGGCCCGCAGGCGGCCCGAGGAACCGCGGCATGGGGCCGCGGCCTCCTCTTCCTCCCCAGGGCCCTCCGCCGCCGATGCCGATGCCGATGCGCCCCGACGAGGCGGAGCAGGAGAGCGACCCGTGGAACGCCGTGGCCGTGGTCGGGCTGCGCGTCTACTACAGGATGGGCGAGGACGAGGCCCAGGACACCGACGTCGTGGCCCTGCGCATCGTGCGCCCGGCCAGCCTCCCCGCGGACGACAGCGACAGCGACAGCGAGGACGAGGACGCCGGCACGGGCGACCGGTGGCCGTGGAACAAGAAAAAGGTCAAGATACCGGATGTCGACGACACCACGCGGGACGCCGTCTTGGTGGCGGCGAACCTGGAACAGGGTGGCGGCCCAGAGGAGAACAGGGAGGGTGTCCAGGCTGAGACGCTTACAGGGAGGGACGGCGAGATCATCAAAAACGAGCCAGACAAGAACCAGTCGTGAGGTAAAAGGTTGCAGTAGCAAGACCATAGCAGATGCAGAAACTGCGCTCAGCAGCGTTACTTTCTGGGCAGCCGGGCTCAAGGAACCCGTAGAAGCAACACCAAATGGGGCTACTTGACGTCGAGGCCGCATCGCATATGAATAGGAGGCACCGTTTTTTTTTGTGCATGGAAAAAGATGCTAGGAAATAGGGGGCAACATAGGGGTATCATCTCTCCATCTTCTCACATCCTCTATCAATATCCGAGCTTTAGTTTGGTGCACATTTAGTCACAAGCGAAAGCGAGCACGCCGATGGGGCTCTAAGGAAAAGAAAGCACAAGAAAAAACTCATGTCAAAATCGATCCAAGAGGTCGACAACCTTCTTCCTTTCCTCATCTGCAATCACAACTGGCACATCGTCGTCATCGTCGTTGCCATTCCTGCGCCGCCGCTTCTGGCCGTCCTGGACTGCGCGAAAGACGCGGTCGCCGACGCGGGCCATGAGGATGCGCGTGCGCTCCAGCTCCCTCTCGAGCTCGCCGTCCTTGGTGACCAGGTTCCTCTGCAGGGGGTTGGCGGCTTCGTCATGACTGCCGCCGCCGCCGCCGGGAGTGGCAGAGAAGGGCGCGACTGCACGCTGCATCTCGCGCAGGCGGCGGAGGCGGGCCGTGGCCTGCTCGCGCGCGGCAGAGAGGCCCTGTAGGCGCGCGGCGAGCTCGGCGTAGCGGCGGGCCTCCATGGGGCGGGCCTCGGCGTCCTGGGCCGAGGGCCAGGACGGGGGCAGTGCCGCTATCGTCTGCGCATCGGCTGCGGGGGAAACGCGCAGGTCAGCCAGCCAGCCAGCCAACCAGCCCAGCCCGGCCCAGCCCAGCAACCATAGGTAGTTCTGCAGTGCCCGTGGTCCTGTGCTTACCAAAGTCGGCGCCGAGCGCCGGGCCGGCGTCGGCGAGGTCGTCGGCGTCGGTGCTGGCGTGCGCGTGGCCGTCGTCACGTGCAGCAGCCAGGTACAGCTTCTCGAGCTGCTCGGCGACGTGGCGGGTGGCGGGCGGGGAGTAGACGCGGGCGGCGTGCTGCTGGAGCCTGTGGTTGAAGCGCACGAGGGCGTCGTCGACGGCCTTGTGCGGCAGGGCGGCGGCTGCGGCGGCGGCGGGGGTGTTGGCGCTGGTCCAGGCGGGCGACGGCGCCAGCGGCTGCGACAGGAGGCGGGCCTGCTCGGCGATGAAGTCGTGCTTCAGCGCCTGGATGGTCGGGGGCGGCGGCGACGCCATTGCGGGGGCGCGGCGGCGGCGGGCCGGGATGGCATGGACACGCGCGTCTCGTCTGGCGCCGGGCTGTGCGGTGCGGTGCTGTGCTGTGCTGTGTTGTTTGTTGCTGCTGCCCGGGGAACTGCCCTCGCTCTCACCCCCTGGGCTAGTCCAAATCCCCTAATCAGGCCGCCGAGGAGAAAAGAAGCAAGAAGCTCCAGGGGCCGGGGAGCCAGGCTGGGCCAGCCCCGAAATTCAGCGGCACTTGCAGCCAACCGTGCCTGCGGAAACCAGGCCCAGGTGGGGGTGCGCGGTGGAGCCATCCAGGGCTCTGGGACCGGGAGGGTGGCGCGAGCGGCGGCGGTGCGCCTGCCCGCGACGCGAGACGCGAACTGTTAATTGAATCGCGTCTGGCCGACTTGCTTTCCCATGGCCCCTTTGGTCGTCCCAGTGCTTTTTTTGCCTTTGCGATGCTTGCACTCCAGACCAGTCAAGTCACTCTCGCTCACCCTCCCTCCAACACCAGGCACGCACCTTCTTCTGGCTTGCTGGTTACCGATACTGCTTAATCGTCCACCCGTGTTTTTTTTCCTTATTCTGGGTGAAAGCAGGAACCACCCCATAGTCCCACCACACTCCTTCTCGCAAGCATCTCACCGTCTCCAAGGGCGACGCTACCAAAAGCGGCCTCGAGCTCCCCCCTGAAAATGAGCGCCAGCGGCGCCGCTGCCCGCACTCCGGCCAAGCCCGGAGCTGCCCCCAAGAAGCCCGCCGGCTCCGCTTCGACCGGCAAGCAGGCTAGCATCCTGGGCTTCTTCTCCAAAGCCGCAAACCCCTCGTCGTCGACACGGCTGCCAGCCCGCCCCGCCGACCCGGCCTCGTCGCCATGCCTCAAGGAGACCACAAGGTCCAACTCGTTGGCCCGGAAGCCACGGCCCTCGGCCAACGTGACTCCGGTCCCGAGCAGCGACGCCGTCGAGCCCCACAGCCCTCAGGACGAGAACAGGGGCGCCTCGACGGTCAAGCGTGCCATCGGCAAGATGGTCATCGCCAGCAGCAGTCCTGTCAAGAAGGGAAGGAAGACTGTCAACTACGCCGAGTCCTCCGACGATGACGACGAGGACGTCTTTGCCGCCTTGAAGTCTCGCCAGAGCCAGCGTCGCAGCCGTTCACGGCCCTCGGTCCTGCACGGCGATGACGACGACGAAGACGACTTCAAGCCGGCGCCCGAGACCGCCGCGGCTGACGACTATGACGACGGTAGGCCTGCACTTTCCACTGCCCCACGTTGCGCCAGACCCCCCCCCNGACCCTTGGAAGCTAACAATGCCGATTCCCAGAGGACATGGATGACTTCATTGTGTCCGACGACTCCGACGCCCCCTCAAAGTCCAAGAAGCGGAAGCGGGCAAGCAGCAAGGCCGCCCCGCCGAGGAAGCGCAACATTGCCTCGTCCTCGCCGCCTCCCAGGATGGAAGAGGACGACGATGACGACGACGACGGAAAAGACGCGGGCATGTCGGACGAGATCCCGCGAGCTTCGACCGCTCAACAATGGCGCTACGACCCAGAGAACCCCGCCCCTGCTCCTCAGCCGGGAGACAAGCCTCGCAAGGCTCCCCCGAAGGGCGCGTTCAAGCACAAGGACGACAAGCCCCACACGAAAAAGTCGGAGCAGGACGACCGCTACGTCTGGCTCGCCAGCATCCGGGACATGGACGGCAACAAGCCGGGCGATGCCGAGTTCAACCCGTCAACCATTTACATCCCGCCCGCCGCCTGGAAGGGCTTTTCGCCCTTTGAGAAGCAGTACTGGGAGATCAAGCAGAAGCTGTGGGACACGGTCGTCTTCTTCAAGAAGGGCAAGTTCTACGAACTTTACGAGAACGACGCCACCATCGGCCACCAGCTGTTCGACCTCAAGCTCACGGACCGCGTCAACATGCGCATGGTCGGCGTCCCTGAGAGCTCGCTCGAGATGTGGGTCAACCAGTTCGTCGCAAAGGGCTACAAGGTCGCCCGCGTCGACCAGATGGAGTCGGCCCTGGCCAAGGAGATGCGCGAGCGCGATGACCCGGGGGCCAAGAAGAACAAGGCCGCCGCAAAGGCCGACAAGATCATCCGCCGCGAGCTGGCCTGTATCCTGACCGGCGGCACCCTGGTCGAGGGCAGCATGCTGCAGGACGACATGGCCACGTACTGCGTCGCCATCAAGGAGTCTACCCTCAACGGCAACCCGGCCTTCGGCATCGCCTTTGTCGACGCGGCCACGGGCCAGTTTTTCCTGTCGCAGTTCGAGGACGACGTTGACCTGACGAGGCTCGAGACCTTTGTGGCCCAGACCTGTCCGCGCGAGCTGCTGCTCGAAAAGGGGCGTCTGTCGACCAAAGCCCTGCGCATTCTCAAGAACAACACCACCCCCACCACCATATGGAACTACCTCAAACCGGGACCCGAGTTCCCCGAGGCCGACGCTGCGGTGCGCGACCTCGACTGCAGCGGCTACTTTGCCAAGCCGGGAGGCGACGGCGAGCCGCCCCAGGAGGGCGAGGATGTGTGGCCCGAGGCGCTGGAAAAGTCGCGTGACAAGAGCCTGCTGATGTCGGCGCTGGGCGCGCTCGTGCACTACCTGCGCGTGCTGAAGCTGGAGCGCAGCCTCCTGTCGCAGGGCAGCTTCGAGTGGTACAGCCCGATCCACCGCAACGGCACGCTCGTCCTGGACGGCCAGTCGCTCATCAACCTCGAGGTGTTTTCCAACAGCGTCAACGGCGGGCCCGAGGGCACGCTGTTCAGCCTGCTGAACCGCTGCATCACGCCCTTTGGCAAGCGCCTGTTCCGCCAGTGGGTCTGCCACCCGCTGTGCAACACGCAGAAGATCAACGAGCGCCTCGACGCCGTCGACATGCTCAACGCCGACCGCGGGATCCGCGAGCAGTTCTCGTCTCTCATGAGTAAGATGCCCGACCTCGAGCGGCTGATATCGCGCATCCACGCCGGCGTCTGCAAGGCCGAGGACTTTGTGCGCGTCCTCGAGGGCTTCGAGCAGATCGAGTACGCCATGTCGATGCTGTCGGCCTTTGGCGGCGGCAACGGGCTGGTCGACCGGCTGATCGCGGCCATGCCCGACCTCAAGGAGCCCCTGGGCTTCTGGAAGAGCGCCTTTGACCGCAAGAAGGTCCGGGACGAGAAGCTCCTGATACCGGAGCGGGGCATCGAGGAGGACTTTGACGAGAGCGCCGACAACATCTCGCGCATCAAGCGCGAGCTCCACGCGCTCCTGGACAGGCAGAAGGCGGCGCTCAAGTGCAAGACGCTCAAGTTCACCGACGTGGGCAAGGAGATCTACCAGGTCGAGGCGCCCAAGGCGGCCAAGGTGCCCAAGGACTGGCGCCAGATGTCGGCCACCAGCAACGTCAAGCGCTACTACTTTGGCGAGCTCGACGAGCTCGTGCGCGAGCTGCAAGAGGCCGAGGAGACGCACTCGCAGATCGTCAAGGACGTTGCTGCCCGCTTCTTCAGGCGCTTCGACGTCGACTACGAGGTCTGGATCCAGGCCATCCGCATCATCTCGCAGCTCGACTGCCTCATCTGCCTGGCAAAGGCCTCGTCCTCGCTGGGCGACCCCAGCTGCCGGCCCGTCTTTGTCGACGACGAGCGGAGCGTGCTCGAGTTCGAGGAGCTGCGCCACCCCTGCATGATCAACACGGTCGACGACTTCATCCCCAACGATATCAAGCTGGGCGGCGACGAGCCCAAGATCAACCTCCTGACGGGCGCCAACGCTGCCGGAAAGTCGACCATCCTACGCATGGTAAGTCTCGGGAGTCCACACGGGTAGATATATAACAAGCCTGCCTGACCTGCTACTTCTTTTTATTCATGGTTTGCAAGTGTAACTTACTAACCGGCGACGTTCGCTTGCACACAACAGTCTTGCATCGCGGTCATCATGGCGCAGATCGGCTGCTACGTGCCTGCAAAGTCTGCGCGGCTCACGCCCGTGGACCGCATCATGTCTCGGCTCGGGGCCAACGACAACATCTTTGCGGCGCAGTCGACCTTCTTTGTCGAGCTGTCCGAGACCAAGAAGATCCTGTCCGAGGCGACGCCGAGGTCCCTGGTCATCCTGGACGAGCTGGGACGCGGCACGTCGTCGTACGACGGCGTGGCGGTGGCGCAGGCGGTGCTGCACCACGTGGCCAGCCACATCGGCTGCGTGGGCTTCTTCGCGACGCACTACCACTCGCTGGCGACCGAGTTCCAGGACCACCCCGAGATCCGGGCGCGGCGCATGCAGATCCAGGTGGACAACGAGAAGCGGCGCGTCACGTTCCTGTACCGGCTCGAGGACGGCGTGGCCGAGGGCTCCTTCGGCATGCACTGCGCCGCCATGTGCGGCATCAACAACCGCGTCATTGAGCGGGCCGAGGTGGCGGCCAAGGAGTGGGAGCACACCAGCCGCCTCAAGGAGAGCCTCGACCGCGCCCGCACGGGCTGCTACATCCCGCTCGGCATCCTCAGCGACGTCGCCAGCCTCTTGCGTGACGACGACCAAGGCGAGTCAAAGGTCAAGGAGCGGGGCATCGACGTGCTGCTGCGCGCGATTGCCGGCCTGTAACGATTGTAAAGTATACAAGAAGAATAATCCTAATCTCGGGTGGGTGAGGAAGGTGAAAGAGGCAACTGGGTAAATTGCCGGACCTGCCAGTCAGCCAGACATTGCCCTATGTGGTGGAGGCCTGGTGGGCGAAATCGGTCGGCTCGTCAAGCGTATTCAAGTGAGCTGTACATTTTCTCGCTGCAACCGAGGATTGCGGTTTTCGGGTTTGGGAAACGAACAACGGGCCAAGGTCAAGTGGAGGATTCCAGGGGTGTTGGGGCACGGTTGGCTTTGTTTCTTTTGTCCTGCTTTCTTGTTCGTTTTTGCGTCTGTTGGCATTGGCCTGGCTCTGTCACGCCTGCATGCCTGCCTGCCTGTTCGAACGTGCGGGTTAATTCGAGGCCCCTTGTAAAGTTACATCGCTTTGGCCGGTTGGGTGTAAATGTGCTGGCTGTACTTTCGTGCTTTGGGCTACATAGACTTCAATTCACCTGATGATAGAGAGAGCCTTCTGATGACCACCGGACAGTGTCGTTTCTCTTTGCCAGTTGCTTTTTAAGCCTACCATTCCGTAGCCCCAACATTTCCCCCCGTCCCGGATCAGCCCGAGCTCCACCAGGTGCCACCCTTTTGACGCACACAGCCTCGCAAGGCTCGCTGACCCAATGCGCATGCATGGAGTCTCCTTGCAAGTTTGACGTCGGGGTAACTGCAGGGGGAGGCCAGTGGCACGAGCAGCCGAAACGTTGACAAAAGCATCAAACGACTCGCACGCAACGATGTCTGCCTTTGCCCTTGGAAAATGGGGGGAGAAGTGGTTTCTTCAAAGCACGTCGAAATCAAAACTACCCAAACGGACGCCATGCAGTTGCCCAGGCAAAAAGGTTATATTTACAAAGTAACAAAACTAGCTGTGCGCCACTGAATCTTCTCTCCTTGTTGTCTTGCAAACAGGATCGTGGTTCTCTCAGAACATCCCGGGTATCAAACAAAAGCGGCTCGACAACCCGTGGGCCCTGGGACGCGGGATGCGCTGCGCTGCGTGCCCTAGAGCACGAGTAAACGCTTGCTAACCGTCGCGGGCGAGCTGGGCGCTGTTTACTTGGCCTGCTGCACGTTGAAGCAGCCACCGAAGGGACCGGCTTGCTGGGGGACTGTCAGTGAATGGCTCCATGGTTGCAGATGGCAAGGGGGCGCGAGGCAGGAGACTTACAGCAGCGTTACGGCAGCGGACAGTGCAGACATCGCCAGTGGAGCCGCCCGAGCACTTGAGGTTCTGGGGCATGGTGACCTTGAGCTGGAACTGCTGGGTCTTGGCCTGGGACAGACCGTTCTTGCCGGGGACGTTCTCGGTGACGGTCAGAGGCTTGAAAACACCCGTGGTGGCGGTCTCGTCAACGTCGCAGAAGTAGGGGCCGGCGCCGTCGGCGTTGACCTGGTGAAGGGTCATGGTGACGGTGGAGCCGCCCTTGACAGCAGTAACCTGCTTGGCAGAGATGGCCTTCTCGGTCTCGGCGGCGACATCAATGGGGCCACCGATCTCGGTCCTGCCGCAGGCGCCGGCGACGTTGGTCTTGATCTCGTTGTCACGGATAATGGTGGCGTCCTGCTGGCACGGGCTGGGGGTGGTGCAGTTGCGAGCAAGGTCGGGGATGACTGTGTGCACGGCGTTGTCAGTTTGATGTCATTTGCGTCTCGGCGTGGGCGGCCTGGTCTGCCATGGCGCAACACCTACCCTTGAAGGCAACACTGTCCGGGGATCCAGCGTCACCCTTGGCTTGAAGGATGGTGGAGTGGGCGTTCACGTAGCCAGCCATGGCGGCAAGAACAACGGCGACGGTGCTGTAGAGCATCTTGAAGGATTGTGGGATGAAAAATGGGGGAGAGAAAAAGGTTGAAGGACCGTGTTTGGAGAGAGAAGAAAAGTAAGGATAGTCTTGTTAATGTCAGGCACAGCCCGTTGTGAAAGGAAGAACCGCTGGGGGTCTGAAGGAAGGAAAGACAAACAAGGAGGACGGCCTCGGATTAGGATTTGTTTGTGGATGGGGGAAACGGAGCAAAGAGCCGCAGTCGGGATGGGCAGCGAAGGGTTATATATCACGGCGCACCCTGCCTCCTGAACATGGGGCGCAGGCATGGGGCGGGCACTCAAGGCGGCGGCCAGCCCCCTTTTTGCGCAGCGGGTCCACCACCCGCCAAAGAGGATGGCAGCCGTGAAGGAATGCCAGCCCTGGCTGGCGTGGGGCAGACACAACCGACCGGTCCGCCGCCCGTCACCGCTGTTGGCAGGGATTGAGGGGGGGCGTGGTGGACGGCTGCTCCAAGGGGCAGATCGGGCGTGGTGTTTGTCGGGGCACCGCGGCGGCTGCTGGCGGGCGCATCTCCAACGCAGCTTGTCGCATCGCAGTGGGTGCGCGCGAGGGCCTGGCGCAGGGAGCACCCTGGCGGCAACCCCGATCGTGGGCCCACCCCCCGTCGAGGGCGGCAGAGGCGCTGGCCGCCCATGCCATTTGGCCGGCCGATGCACGCCACCCAGCAACGGTCGGCTGCCCTTGCTCTCGAAGCCGCGCGCCCCAAGCAGCGGCAGAACCTGCCCAGCGGCCAGGCCGGGGGATCATCCCCACCAGCACGTCTGGCCCGCAGCCAGGGGCCCGCTCGCCAGGTGTTTCGCGTGTGTGGGCAGAAGCGGCTTGGGATGGGATGGGCGACGGCGAGCGACGTACAGCCAGCGAGCTACGGCTGGGTTTGGTTTTGATTGAAAGCTTTTGATGCAAAGTAGGCACAGGTGATGTGGCTTGCTCCTGCCTGCCAATCTCGAGATGCGCCTGCCTTCCTTGCTGGCTGGCTGCTCCTGCCCGGTTGCGCTGTCTGAAGCCGATGCCCAGCAGCCACTCGCAAAGGACGGCGTGCCGAAGATGTTCCACCGCGGAAAAAAAGAAGGAAAAAAAAAGGACCAAACACGCCCAATTTGCAATCTGCTGCAGGGACCGCCAAGAGGAGTGCACACCCCCTGGCCAGGAGACCTGGTCGGGCGCGAGACATGGCACGGGTGGGGCTTCGCGATGGGCCATGGGGCGCGCAGCCAAAGACGGAAGCACAATCAGGCAGAGATGGCACGATTCTGGTTTCCTTTGCTCCTCGCTGCTCCCCAAATCTCGCCGCGCCCGTCCAGGCGCTTCTGCCGCACCCCCTGCCGCCCTCCCAAACGAGTCCTCCGAGAAGGGAGCGCCGTTGCAGCGCCCGTGCATCCCAAGCACCTGTTGGGCAACACATCAGATCCTGGCCAAACAAGCAGCATGAGCATTCACAGCTACCTGCCTACCCACCACACACACCCGCCGTTGGCTTCCTCACGGCAGCACCCAGAGCCAACATGCATTCCTCCCGGCCCTATCCTGAGGGAAAAGAAAATAAATAAGCACCGGGTTAACCCAACGGCACCGTGCAGGCATCATCAGACGACGCCGGGGCATATGCACTGCGCCGGTCGCAGTGCCGGCGTACAAGCACCGGGTTGCCCTAAGCTTATGCTGTCGCCTGCACCTCGTTGCTGCCATGGCGTCGTCCGGGATAGTCTGCCGCACGCGCTTGACGCCGATGCACTAATTACAGCCCGCCGCTGCATCCGTCGATTCTACCTGCCGTCGACCATCGTTGGACAGCGAACATGCGACCCTTGGCCGTGTGGCGTAGACAGGATGGCGCAAATCATCGGCTTGTAGCCGTGCGGCCATGCGTGTGAAAAGTAAACAACGATGTGCAGGCAGATCAGCCACCAAACAGCAAGCCAGGACGGGAGGGCTAAAGATAGAAGGCGAATCGGTCGCAGACGGGCGAGAGCATGGGTGCTGCGCGACTCGACCGAAAAGGGTACAGCCGCTTGTGTCGGACACGGGAGAGCAACCGCGGCCTCAGGGGGCTCCATGTTGTTTCCCAGAGGCGCCCGATGACATCAGGTCCCTCTGGTCCCTCCCCTGCCCTCCCCGTTTCACCTCAGCCGGGGGTCTGAAGCAGTAGTCGAATGCCAAGAAGCCCACCTCCACTTTGTTGGCCGAGTGGGGTCGGGCCCATTGGACTGGCTGCTGGCTGGCTGAGTCGCGCATCCAGCATCGGCGGCAGTGGGAGGAGAGTGCTGCGCAGCAATAAGGCCGTCGCATTTTAAAAAGGACCAGACGGGACGGGGGGTGCACAGGCATGATGGATTTGGTAACCACCCCTGCCAGCCTGCCAGCCAAGGTGGGGACCATCGCGGCGCACGCCCAGGGGCAAAGAAACATGGGCGGGGAAACGCCGCGGAGCCCGCGGTCACCCTCCAGGGGCCAAGCACTGGAACCCCCGGGTTATTACCTAAGTATTTTCTTTTCCAGAAGGCCAAGATGCGGGTCCCGCTCGCGCGAGCCTGGCTCAACCACGGCCAGTCTGCCCGCCACGCATATGCTATGCAGTCTGAAACTCCAGCTTGATGCCGCTGGCGCCCTGCCCTGCCCCAGAATTTTTGGCCGCGCGCCTTCCAGAACAGAAACATGGCCCGCGGGCGGCGAGGTATGTTGGGACGATCGGCGACAGCATTCACGTCTGCGTCTCTTGTTGTGCGCTTGCCCCATCTCTCTCCTGCCACCCCGACTGCACCTGGTCGCGGAGGCTAAGCGACCAAGCTTAAATTTTGCTCGTGGCTCTGCTTGTGCCAAGTAGGCCGTTTTTTCCGACATGGATAACGGCTTTGCAACTGCCGGTGCTACTCGCTCGCCCGAGCAGGGTGGCGTTCCGGACGAATGTGCTCGAGTGCACAAGCCGTCTCGCGGGCTCAGCCGTCACGATGCCGGGCCACCCACGGCTGCACCCAACAGCACTTAGGCTGGCTCCCTAGTGTCGTAGTGCCTCCTTTTGTCCCGATTTAGCGCGGTGGGGGCAGCCAAAAAGGAGACTAACAACGGTGCTGCAGAATTCGGCCGCCAAGACACACATTCAGAAACCGCAAGGGTGCTTCGAGACAGGCCGGATTTAGCTCGGCCTTCATCCATGCGAGGGCAATGCGACGGGAGCAGGACCGGATGGAACTTTTCTTCTTCTTCTTCTTCTTTTTGGGCTTGCCGATTGCCCGTGGGCGGGCGTGGCGAGTGGCATGGATCAATGGCTGGGTGCGTCGCAGGTATAAAGCGAGAGGACCCTCTGCACTCGTCTCGTCGTCAACGGCCAGGCCAAGACTGTCGTTCTGTCAACCTGTCAGTCAGCCATTCCTGTCGCTGCCTGTCAGTGCTGTGGGGGGGGACTGGCAGGTGTTGATCAAACGCACAGGATTCCAAAGAGAGAGAAAGCCAGCAAATGAGAGGTGGCGCTCGCCCGAAAAGAAAAAAAAGACCGGTGGCTTCCCCAGGCAAACATGATCCCGGCAGTAGCAGCCACCTGTCCGTCATGACCAGGCGTTCAGCCATCCCATCAATCGCGACAGTGGCGTCTGCAGGTGCCACTGCCACCCCGGCCGATGATCGCCAACGCGGCAACGGCATGGACCGGGCTGGGGAATCGCCCTCTGGCGACTTGTCCAACAGGAGGACCTCTGCAGCTCCCACAAGAGCCTCACCGAAAGGTCATGCTAGACCCGTGCCTATTTGGTTTGATGCCTGAAATTGCGCTCTCTCCTATCCGTACACTACGGCAATCGCAATCTCATTGGTTCACACTTTCGAAATGCAGGGCTAACAGTGGCCAGTTAGCCGTCCATGCTCAGCACCATTCCTAGCTTCGAATATACCGTGTGCGACGGCATGCTTGTAAATTACGTGTTACACCCAAATGCCGCTGTCAACAATGGGCAACGACACGGCTCGGGGATGCAAGCGCATCAATGAGGCAGTCGCACCACCTTGGGTGTGCGGTTAACTGCCTCATCAGCCCCCGTGAGGGTTGGCCCATCGACAACAGCATGCATCGGGCGGTTTGGTGATACAAGAGATGGAAGGCTGCTGCTGGCTGATTTGATGTCTTTTTTGGCGCCACCTGCACTGCTGTTGTCACAGGGGAGCGCTGTGTCACCCGGCCGAGGTGAGGCGGTTTGCTTTGGCTCGTGGTCCCCCTTCTTGGGCATGCGTCTATTCCTTGATTTACACAAAGCGAGGCCCGTCGGCCCCAAAAAGTCTCACGTCCCCTGTCACTCGACGATTTGTTCATGAGCGCATCTAGCTCCTCGTCACCCCTTGGAAGACAAATTTTTGTTTCTCCATCGGCCGGGTTGTGCTGTGCTTTCCCTAGTACAAGGGCCACCAGTTCCCCTGATCTCGACAAGAAATGTGAATAGAGACCTAGTCACAACCAGTACTGTCGTGTCTCCCGCTTCATTGACTGGACGGCACCAGAAGGGATAGCAGCTCCCAGTGGCCCGCGCTGGCAGAACCGTTTGTATCCTATCAGAAGTAACCGTCGACACGTCAGAGATCCGTCCTGGACGGGGTGCCCACTTGCCCGCGACTCCTTGGGCAAGCTGTTGCGGACAGCCACAACGGCCAAACATATCGATCGGCCTTTGCTAGCCAGAGTGTGAATCTGCACATATCTAGCGCACATATCTAGCGTTGCCGCCTTTCGGGGGTCGTGAATTGGCTCCTTCTGATGCTCGCGTTGCCCCGAGAGGTGCTTTCTGCAAGTCGCTGGGCAATGAGAAGACCCAATACGGCAGGAATAACAAGACCCAAACCACCTTGGTAAGTCGCGCCTGAGGACTGTCAGGGTTTTTGTCTTTGGCTAGTTCTTGACGCAGGCTGGCTGATTGGATCTGCCATTTACACATATCCGGCCTCTCAGCCCACGAAGCCCTATTGTCTCTTATCATTTTTTCCTCGTCTCCGTTTTGCTGTCCTGTATAGGCGGGCCTAATCTAGAGCCTGAGAGCAGCTGCTGATGGAAACCAGCAAACCAGTTTGCTCGAAGGCTATTTGTATCGCAACCAATCACAACCATATTCATAGACATCATCACCACCATCAGCTCCATACAAAGCACCTACAGTCTTTACCTTGCCCTGCCAAACCGCCCGCTCGCCTCCCCTGGCTCGCAGCCTCCTCGCCGGCGCCGTACGGACCCTCACAGCGCCGGCCCCCACGGCCCTACCACCCCACGTGCAGCCTGATCCTCGCCGAGACCCAGCAGCAGAGGGCGCCGCCTCTGGACAGACCGCCGTTGCGGCTGCCCCGGGGCCACAGCCGGATCCAGCCAGCCGCCGCGGGCCCTCGGCAGAAGCCACGGCATTGCTGGGTTCGGGACGCGTGCTTGTGTCCGTGGCCCTCGTTGCCGAGCGGCGGCAGCAGCAGCAGGTCCACCACCAAGTTGGCAAGGATGTCGTCCCCGCTGCTCCTGCCACCCTCGTCAACGCAGTCGAAACTGCCGGAAATCCAGCGGCGGGGCCCGCGGGCGCAGCACCACCTGCCTGCGCCAGCGCAACCGGCAACAACGTTCAGGCACCGAGCATCGGCGCCGCTGCCGCCGCCCGTGCCGGAGCCCCCACGAGCCAGCGGCGGCAGGCGGCCAGTGTCGCAAGGGACGGCACCAGAAGCAACAGCAACATCAGAAGCAACAGCAACAGCAGGAAGAGGGTCGGGCCAGCTCCCCGGGGCAGGCGTGAGCTGGCCGGACCCACCGACGATCCCGCCGCCGCCCGAGTGGATCCGGACGCAGGCCCAGCTGGGGAACCCGATGTGGACCACGCGCTTCGACATGGGCAGCGACGCCGACAGCGGGCGGCGCATCGGCGGCGGCGGCGGCACCGGCGGCGGAAGGGGGAGGGCGTGGTGGCGACGCCTCAAGAGGTGGAGCGTGACCAAGACCAGGTCGACGGGGCGCAGGCTCTCGCGCCGCTGGAGCACATACTCGGCCGCGACGGCGCCGTCCAAGGCGCCAGGCGGTGGCGGCGAGACGCTCCGGAAATCGTTAGGGTGAGGAAGCAGCGGGTACGGAAGAGGGAATGCCGGCTTTTGCGTCTGGATTCCATGTGCTTTTATTCTCCAACGACTATAGCCTAATGCGTTGGCTCAGTCCAGCGGTGTCTTTGATTGACTCGTAAATCGTGTACATGGTGGAGGCACTCGCGCAAGAATCCGAGGAATCCACGAAAACTGATTCGCTGAGGTAGCTATATACATAGGTACCAATGTATATAGGCTTAGGTATAGACAACAAGACTAGCGCATGTATGTGGAAAAACTATCGCGCGAATCATAACATGAGAGGGCCATAAATGAACAAATTCCATCAATTCGTAGAAGTCGTGAAACAAACCGGTGATATCAACCAATATCTTACCAAACACCAAAGAGGCCGCCATGACTTGTTTTTCTCATGACCGCGTCAAGAATAGAATACATGCGGATTGGCAGTGGTTTTGAAGGGAGAGAGAGAGAGAGGAGAAAAAAAGAGTGGCCACGAGGTTTGTCGCTGCGTTGCGGCAAACCCACGCATCCCAGACCCGCACAGCGGACTGTTCGGGAGTGAGCGAACATGGCCGGGGGGCAGGCCAAGGAGAGCGCCCGGCGCATGGATTTATACGTATGTGCGCGAGTGCGAGTGCGACGAGCGCCTGCTGTGGTGGCTGCTGCCGCGGCGGTGCGAGTGGCGGCTCGAGTGGTGGTACTTGTCCTCGCGGCGGCTCATGCGGCCGCCGTGCATCAAGGCCAGGATCGAGGTGACGAAGAAGAAGATGCAGTTCATGATGCCGAAGGCGAAGGCGGCCTTGAGCATGGCGCAGGGCCTGTCGGTGTTGATGCTCAAGCCCTGGCCCGAGACCTGAACGAAGCTGCCGAGGCCATACTGGAAGTATTCGCCCCTCGTGATCTGCGTGCAGTCGGCGCGCGCGATGAAGCCCAGGAAGTAGACAGCCGCGATGAAGGCGCCGACGAAGAGCAGGTCGACGATGCCGACGAACTGCGCGTTGGTGCTGCTGCGGTGGTAGCTGAAGAGCGTGAAGAAGGCCCACGCGCAGGCCAGGACCGAAACGATGAAGAGGATGAGAATGAAGTTGGGCGTGAGCGCGTTGGCCTTGACGTAGCCGTCGACGAACCACGAGAGCAGGCCGATGATGATGATCTTTGGTGTCGCAAGTCAGTACGCGTGACATCTTTTTCTTTTTTCCTCTTCTTTCCTTTTGCTTTTTGACTCTCTAGAAATTTCCACCTAGATCAAAACAGCAACCGGGGGTGGCTCGAGCGACCTACCAAGGTGACGATCTCCAGGATGCGCCAAAAGGCGAAGAATATAGCCGAAATCATGCTGGGCAGATCTGCGCTATCGCGGCGCGGTGGGCAGCAGCAGCAACTCCCGAATTAGCCAAGGTTGACGGCTACCGCTTATACTGGTCGATTGCAGTGGGTGGTGGTGGTGGTGGTGTGCGTGCGTTCGTGCGCTGTTAGGTTAAGGTGGCCCGGCCGAGGGATAGGACGAACACGCGCCGCCGGGGAGCGTGCGTCCCTTTTTAACCACCAGGGCAGACGCCCGATGACGAACAAACTCTGGTGGATGGATGGATGGCTGGGGTTGGGTCGCGTTCTTGGGCTTCAGGGCTGGCGGGTCAGCAAAGGCAAGGGGAGGGTGGACCACTATTAGCTGAGGCCCGAGAGTGAGGGTGGTCCAGCCAGCAAGGATCGTGCCCAGTTTTTTTTCCCTCGCCTGCTTTTCTTTTTTTTTTTCTTCCCTTCCTTCACTAACTCATTTCGGTCTCTTTCTCGCTATGTAATAATTGCCCGACGGGTGTGTCTGCTGAACAGCGCCTGTAGGCAAAAAAAAAAAAAAAAAAAAAAAAAAANCCACCTCTTTTCCTCTCCCGCCGTCGACTGTAATTTTTTTTCTTTCTTTGTTTCTTGTTCTTTCCTGGCAGGGCGGTGGTTTGTCTGATTGGGGTTGCTTGACCGATGACGTGGTGTTTCCAGGATGAGCTGTTTGGTGGTGGTGGGTGGAGCCTGTCTTGGGAAACAAGCTTGATTTGCCCGATGGCTTGCTGGCAGCAGCCGACGGACCACGGGTGTCATGGCCAAAGGGTCCTTCCTGCGAGCAAATAAGGGTCTTTGCCAGGCGTGCTGCCGGGGTGTAGTAGCAAGCTGCGGCCTGCCGTCATAGGGAGCGTGAGAGCGGGAGCCGTCGCGAGACCGCCCGCGGCGGCTTGCTGTCCCCTCCTCACCGCGAAAAGGGAGGTTGGTGGTGTGGCGGGCCTTGGCTGCTGCACCGCTCTCTCCAGAGACGACTCGCAACGTCGCGCCGGGGAGCAGGGAAACGGCGGGGTTGGACACTTCACCTCTCCACCTGGCGGCCCACCTGTGCCTGGCCCGAACTGGCACGCGCTCCGTGGGTTTGCAACCGATCATGGGCACCCTGGGTGCGCATGGCTACTTTCGAGCCTGTGGCTCTGACGGAGCAGTTTGTGCAGACGGTGAAGAACCCGCAAGCGAGACAGCCAGTTGATTGATCGATTTTGCTTGGACCAAGACCGCCCCTTCCCATCCCCACCCTCCGCTGGCCAGACTCCGTGACAGTGATGTGATAGCAAACCAAACAGACAAGCAAGCAAGCAATCGGACAAAGAAAAAGCAAACACCCCCCTCCACCATCCCAGCGCTCACCGCACCAGGCTTGGCAGATCGCTCAGTGCTTCCTCGAGATCGTCAAAATCCCGGATGACCATGCTCTTGGACGCCCGGTCAGCCGACTCGACCGTCATCCTCTGTGTCGACGCCCGGTCTGGCCTCCCCTTGATCAAGGACGATGACGGCGTCCCGCTCCGGCTCGCCCCCGGCATTGTCTTGTCTGTCTCCCTCCCGGTCGGCGCCGTCATATACCTCTTGCTGTCCATCAAGTCTTCCAGCACCAGGAAATCCCCTGTCGCGGTCTGCGGGATCCCCGCCGACAGTTTTTCCCCGTCCGCACCCCGGCTGCGGCTGCGCTGGCGGGCTCCGCTCTGGTCGCGCCGCGTTGCCGCCCTATACTGTGCAAGCTGCTGCTGCTGTTGCTGCTGTTGCTGCTGCTGCTGCGTTGTCTGATCCCATTGGTCTCGTCGGCCAGCCACTGGCAATTCTACCTCGTTGACCGTCTCAATGGCTCCCAATCCGATCCCTGGCTCGTACCAGCGCCCCCCGCTCTTCATAAGTCCTCCCGTCCGGCCCTTGCGCGACCCGGCCGATGCTGGGGTCCGCACGCTAGATCCCGCATCGCTGTCCGAGACCACGCTTGCTGCTGAGCTGAGCGCTGACGGGTAGCTGGACATGCTCACCGCCCCCGACCCGGTCGACCGTACTGACCGAGTCCCTCCCGCCAACCTGCTGCCGCCCCCTCCCGGCTTGTTGGAGGGAGGAAGCGGAAATTCGTCGTTGCGCTGCACAGGACTGTTGTTGCCTGACCCTCCGGACTCAGCCGCCGAGCTCTCGGCCCCGCTGTTTGCTGCTGCAGCCCATGCCCGTGGCGCGAGCCAGCAGTATGAAAGCTCGTGGCCCGCCTCCTGCTGCGCCCCACCGCCTCCCTTTTTCCAGGGTGGCACTTTGGCGCCTTTGAGCCGCGGGGACAGGTGGTACGCCACATCTTCGTGGTAGCGCATGTTGGGCGCGTCGACTGACACGCTCGCCAGCGTCTGCAGCACCCCATAGATGAGCACCCATCTGCCTCGCCGAGCAGTCGACGGGTCCACCTCGCCCACCCGGTCGCTCTTTTCGAACTTGATGAAGGCGTCGATGAGGTCCGACTGCATAAAGTCTGATCCCAGTAGCATGATGTTTGTAGCCTCGGTGTACGCAAGCGCGACCCTCCGTTCCATGCCGGCGTTGCGCCCCCCGGCTGGGTTTGTTGTTGTGGTTGTTCCATTTCCATTGCCCCTTTTGCCCGCTTTCTCCCTGCCGTTGCCATTGCGCCCCAGCGCTACCGGCGGTGGTGGCCGGATCGAATCGGGCACCAGGGGATATGGTCGCGGAATGTGCGGAAACCGAAGCCGGTTGTCAAACTCGACCAGCATGTCCGTCATTGGTAGGTCCTCGCTGTCGGCATCGAACCCGCGGTTGCCGCTCATGCTCACCAGGATCCACTTGCGCCCGGCGCGGGCCTCGGAACCGTCCCAGGTAATGTCGCGGTCTACCAGGTAATCGTACAGGGCCGAAAAGTCCTTTTGCAGGTTCTGCGCGACCGTCCGCGTGAGCCACATCTCGTCATCCGGATCGCCAACCGCCACACCGAGCATGTTGTTGGCCGGCGCTGGTGGCAGAGGCGGCCAGCATCCGTAGAAGCGACTGTAGTAGGCAACAAAAAACTTCTGCAGCCTGTCCGCAGCGGCCTTGGCTGGGCTGGGCACCACTGGGCCGCTCGTGCTTGCCACTGTGGCCACGGCCGAGGGCCACATGTCGCCGTACTGGAACTCGGCCAGGCGCTCCTCGGCCGCCTGAACCCTGAGCTGGGTCTCGAGGGACGCTCGCTCGAGCAGCGCACGCGTGATGGGCGTGATGTTCTTGAAGTCGGCGCACAGCTCGACGCTAGGGTACATGCCGGCGCAGTGCAGGAAGCACTCGCGCCAGCCATCCTCCCAGCGCACGTCGGCCGACTCTGCCCACGCCAGCAGCGAGACGGCGCCCTCGACGTCGTTTCGCACGTCGTCGATGCCCCGCGCCGCCAGGTACTGCACGATGGCGCCCAGGTTGTCCGTGTCGACCGACATGTACGTCTCAAGCCGCGCATGCATGTCGCTGAGCGTCTGGTACAGCGAAAGCCCCACCAGTGAGGCGTGGTACAGGAGCGCGAAGACGTTGCGTGTCGTGATATGGTACCGCAGCTGGTCTATCCGTGTCAGGTTGGGAGGGCTCGGGAAGTACAGTTCGTAGCTGATCTGGCCGTCTGCCTCGCCGTCCTCTGACATGGAGGGTGCGCTCTGACCACTGCTCTGCCCGGAGAGGCTGCTCTCGGTGCGTGAAGCGTAACGATGTGCCATCATGGATGCAGGCCCCGCGACGTTCATGTCCTCCTTGTCTGTGGAGCCCTCTCGCAGGAGCATGATCAGGTATCTGGATTCGGTGGCCTCGATTATGTGCGACGACAGCCGGAGCGATGGGTTCGGCCTGGGCTGCTGGCCCTTGTAGCCAAAGAATACGAGAACGTCTCCATCCATGTCCCATAGCTCTGGGTCCTTGCGTAGCTTGTTCCAGCGCTGGACGGGCCGCCCGCCACCAGTCCATCGTTTTATCGGCGGCAGCGACGACGCGGGCGGGAAGACGGGCGTCCTGGCCGAGCTCGGTAGGTGCGGTGATATTGGGGCGCTTGAGTTTGATTCCCAGGGCGATTGGTCGCCAAAATTCCCCGGTGGCGGCATCGGCGATGTGGGCTCGTTGCCAAAGGGGGGATCGAGGTCGTCCAGGTCGTCCAGGGCCGGGAGAGGCGCGCCGGGTGGCCTCACCGTGGCCGACGAGGGCGGGCGGAAGTCTAGGCCGGCCCGGTCCGCGTCAGAGCCGTCCTTGTCCTTCTTGCGAAATGCGAAGGTCTTGGCTATTCCCTTGCGGACCCCTTCCGTCTTCCTGTCGAGTGCGCTCCTGAAGCCCGACTTCTCTATGCCCGACACCTCTTCGGTCTTTATGACAGGCCGCCTGGCGCGGGCGTAGGCGAAGTCCTGCAGCGGTCCCTTGAAATGCGGCGTGGCAGACGGATCGCGGTTACCGTCATTGCTGCCGCCGCTCTGACTCCCACCACCCTGGCTTGTGTAGCCATGGAGCTCTCCGGGGTGGAAGCTCATCATCTCGTTCTCCCGGATTGGCCCAGTGAACTTGAGGAGGCGTGCGTTTGCGGTGCCGACGCCCGTGTCCTGGCGCCCCGGCAGAGGGAACTCATGTACGGTGGCGCCATCATCGAAGGAACCAATGGTGGCCGAAGAAGACTGTGATCGTCCACGGCCACCAGAACCCGAGCTTGATGCCTTGTCGCTCCCGGAGGTGCTGTCTTTGGTGGTCTGTGTGATCTTCTTGCGCACATGTGCGCTGCGGCCGGACATTGTTCACACGAGACGACGAACGCTATTATTAGTGTGTATAGCAGCCGGGCGGGCGTCGAGGGCGGCGCTCCCACGGACTTTACTATAGTAGCGTGACTGGGGATTATTAAAAGGGTGTAAATAAAAGGGCAAAATGGGAAAAGGTAGAACCATATGAGACAAGGTGAGAAAGGAGGGGAGCGTTTAAAAAAATAATAATGACAATAAAACAACGGACCACAAGGGTTCCAATGCCAAGTAGACCAACGAGAGCCTTGTTGTAGCGGGGGTGGTGGTGGTGCAATGCAATCCCTCGATAAGCATGCTAGCTTTGCTTGACTATGTGGGGGTGTGGTCGTCTTGCCCCTGGCTTGTTCGGCAGGCTTGTGATCGCGGGTTACTAGCCAGCAATAATGGGTATGTATGTGCTGCGTGTAGAGGATGGCTGGATCGTCACCGGGGTCGTCCCACTAGTGTATTCAGAGTAGGCAGTTCATGTGCGTCGAGGTGCGTCTTCAGGGTCGTGCGTGTCCGCTGGCAACATCTTCGGGACACAGATCCGATCTGGATGGGTGTCAACGTCAGCGACGTCAGCAGACGGCCAGAGTTCAGGCACGGGTCACGGTGTGCTAACTCTCCAACGCTCCTCACCTCAACGCAGCCGCAGGGGATCTGGGATAGCCTGTGTTATAACGCAAAAAACACGGGGCTATCCTTGGCAGGAGGCCTTTGAATCTGGTGTTATCGAGAGTGGATGGAAAAAGGGGTTAGGAGATGGAGGAACGCAGGCGAACCATTGGGGCGGGTTTTATTTGCCCGGCTAAGCGTTGCATCCTGCCTTCCTTCCTTTTCCCGCATCATTCCTTTTCTTTACTTCTTATTCTCGTTCTTCCTTCTTTTTCTTCCTTATTCTTCTTGGTGACCACCCTGCCTGTCTTGCTATTTGACAGGCACTCGACAGTCAGCACGGCCGTGCGCGCGCAGGATGAGGACGCCAAGGTATCACCGATGTCTTGCACCTTTTTCTCCGCTTCTTCGCTCGCCTCTCACCCGCCGAGGCGCCGAGGACAGTATGGAGTACACAGGCGCCACGGCGGCATGTGCTATCTGGCTGGGTATGGCCTGGTCGATATTACGGCTGGCCTGTGCTAAGACAGCCCTTATCAGTGGAGTGCTTTTTGCTGACCAGTGGCCAGCCGGCAGGCCTAGATTTACGACATGGCTTTATGTACGGTCAACCCAAGGGGGACAGGTGCAGGGCAGGGGTGCGAGGTGTTGACACCGGGCGGCCCGGCAGTTACCGACGATCTGGACCAGCAGCAGCCGGAGAAATCTTTGTTCTCACCCCCGCGACAATAGCACCGAGAATTGTTGGAGGCCCGGGCGCTGCGACGCTGGGAGGGTGTTCGTCGGGCAGAGGCCGCCCTGGCTGCTCACAAGGCTGGTGCCGCCTCCAGCCGGCTGGTGGAGATTGGGATCGCATGTTCGGCATAATTCCGGGCCCCTCTGTTGAGAGCCTCGGCGGGGGCGAGCCAATGACTCTCCATTTCCGAAGGGATTTCTTGCTGAATGTCCACTGAGCCTTAGCCGTGGGAGCATAAAAAAGAAAAAAAAAGAAAAAAAGAAAAAAAAGAGAAAAAAAAAAAGAAAAAGACAAGACTCGAGCCCCAGCTGCGGGACGTTGGGAGACCCTGATTCGCAACCATGGGGTGCACAGCGTGGACAGCTGTGGCGGGGCCAGTCCAAAGCAGGCCTTCGGCCTGGGGATGCAACCCCCGGCGGCCCGAGGCCCATCAAATTGACAGCCCGGTGTCACGCTCTATCTCTATCCGGGGGGG
>PYSQ01000229.1:0-50865 GCA_003049435.1 Nakataea oryzae
GGGCACGTGCGAGCCATCGACTGCCTCGCAAATAGGCTTGATGGAGATTGGACGGCAAGTTTCAGCGAACCCTTGAGCTGATGGGCACTGAAGCTCTGGGCATTCGATTCCCCACTGAGTGGCCCACGACTCGACCGTCCTTGTGCATGTTTGACAGCACGCGGCTATCAGTGATTGAAGAAACGCCTGCAGCAGTCCCAGTATAAACCCCAAGATCTACAGCAGACTGGCTCTGCCTGCCACCCTGCCCAAAAAAAGTTGAGACACTGAAAAAAGGTCTCGCCATCAAAAACACCCCTCCAACACCAAAAGAAGGGTTATATACAAAAGAGAATAGCTGGTCAAGTCTGCAATTATTATCCCTGAGGCAACCATCATTTTTCCTTTAGGAAGAAAAAAAGATAAAAGGTTGGTTTTATGGCAGGGAATTCTCTTTGGGCAGGCAGGACGATTGATTTTGGCAGAGGGAAAATTAATGTGTCCGGTTTATTTTTTTTTTTTGGGGGGGGGGGGGGGGGGGGGGGGNNNGGGGGGGGCAGGGTGCGTACTAACGAAACATCAACTTCTCTACGTCTGCAAAGATATCATAGCCATTGCCGTCCCCAGATTCCCCCCATTGGACCCAGGTTCGATCCTCAGAGCGCGATTGGCTTTCAGGGCAAAGGTGGATGCGACTCAAAGCACCGGTTAAATCTCGTCATAGCGCTGGATGATGTTGGCAAGAACATTCTTGTCCTTGACCAGCTCATCGTCGTCAGGGATGTTGTGGTAGAAACACAGGCAGAGGTCCAGTTTCTTGGCGTCCTGTCCCGTGGATTGCAGTGGCACCGGGCTGGCCAAGATGATTTTCAGCCGCTTCCGCTGATCGTCCGCCACCACCTGCCGCCGATCCTCCGCCAACATCCTCCTCAGCTCGGTCGGACTAGGGGCCACGCCCAAATGTATGTCTGTGACAAAAATCACCTTCCGGACGCAATAGACCATGCCTCTTCTCTCCGGCGCCAGGGACAGCTCCGCAACCCGGATCACGGCTTGTCTCGGCAGGGATCGGTCCAGGGGCTCGTTGATCTTGATTATCTCGGCGAAAACGGGAACAGCTGGCCGCCGGCGTCTTTTGATCTCGGCGGTGAAAAAGTAACAACCTTTGTCTCGGGTGCCGGGTGTGATGGAGGCGATTCCCGTATCGGTGAGCACGTTCACGCGTGCATTGGCAGTTGGTGTGTTGCTGAAAGGGTTTAGGAACACGGTTCCGACCGGCAGCCTGGCTTCCTCGCCTGCGTTTCCGCGGATGAGGTGCACGCCCTCGAAGCCGTGCGGCATTTTAAGTATGGGAGGTTCGGTTCGTAGGCTCGGGTGCACTTCCGTGTGGATCATGGAGATGCGGCTGAGCATCAGAGTCTTATGTTTACAATTGCTAGCAGCGGAACACGGCTGGTATATATGCAGGAGGCAATGGCTGAGTTGTCGTATTCCACTAGGTGATAAGGGGACACAGAGTGTCACACTGCCATCATGAATCCATGGTAGCCTGTACAATCCTTCGTTTTCCTTCTTTCCAGGCCTAACACATGCCCAAACACAGACCCAGAACCGAGTAGTAGTCACCGAGACAGATGTGGTCTTTCAGAATAAGTGGAATCGAATAACAGATCGACGGTGTGGCCCAGATTGTGTATTGATAAAGGCAGAAAATCTGCCAGACCACCAGCATGAGAGATCAGAACCGCCCAAATGAGATGGAAACAAAATTTTGCCCGAAATTGCCTTCCTGCAGTAGGCACGAACAAAGCGAGAATACAATAACTGACACAATCGCAAGGCTCAAGAAAAAGCCAACCATATCGCAAATATTACAGGAAATCTCTCGGGGAACAAAAAATGCAAAGGTCCCTTTACAAGGAAGTCGTGCTTCTGGTACCTTAGGGACGTCCGTAAACATATTGTTCCAGGTTAAACCGGCCCGCATTCTGGGGTCTTGGGGTAAAAGAGGAGAGGAAAGAGCCCTGGGGGTGTCCTCTGCCTTGCTGGCCACCAGGGCGGGCACTGCCCCGAATCTCGCGGCCCCCGTTTGCCCGGCCTACATTCGAGACGCCACGGCCAGAGGGAGCTTGAGCCTGGTATTGGGCACGCGCATGGGACCAAGCCTGGATCCTATTATTGCGAGAATGCGTTTGAGAGATTGCTAGGGTGTGGTCGGAAGGAGCGCTTGCAAGACCTCCCTCCCACTCTGGCTTAGAGCGCGGGCTAGAGTTAGAAACCAGGCTTGGTGGGATTTCAAGCCGCAAAGGGGCATCGAGCTCGGTCGAATCCTGTCCGGCCAGATTAGAGGGAGTTTGATCCGGGTGATTCAAAAGAGCTGGTGCCGACTGAGTCCACACCAGTTGGTCGCCCTTTTCGCCGGACCCGTGGCGACTGAGGCTTTTGTTAGCCCGCTCAAGCTCTTGGAGGGGGACTACTGCTGCCCTGCCCTTGCCCTTCTCCAAAGACTTTGGTTTGGAGTTGGGGTCACCTCGAGCCGTCCTGATGGGACGAGGGGTGATGGTAGGTGGAGTCTCCGATTCTATCTCCGGCTGTGCCTCTTTTTCTCGAGGTTTTGGGTGTTTGCGGAGATCAGTCTCCTCGTACGACCGCCTACACCTTGGATCTTCATTATCTGAAAGGACCGAGATGGGTTGGACGCAAATTTTAAGGCCAGTTAGGTTATTGATGAACTCGATGAACTCGTCGCAGTTCACGCAAGGGATGTTTCCCAAGAGAATCGTCACTTCGCGATCGTGGACGAGGTTGGCCGTTTTCAAGGCGCAAAGCTGCCCCAGATCGAAAGGAGTTTCCGACTTTAGCTGGAGCTCGAACGTATTACCGTAATGCCGACGCATGACCTATAGCGAGATACAAAACCTTTCGTTAGGCCATTGCCAGATTGTCGGCTATCTTTGGTAGGTTTTTCATGATAGAGTATCACTTACCTGTACGAGGTAGAAAATCGCAAGCTTCTTCTCGACGTGGGAAGCGTTCCAAAGACCCTTCAGCTTTTCCTTTTCATCTTCACTCTTCGCCCTGCCACCGGGATTGTCACGATCAATCGGTGGCAGGGTAAAACCGGTGGCAGTACAGAACGCTCTGACCAGGTCGGTAGAGGTAGCCGGATCGAGGACGCGGTCGTCTCCCGTATTCCGTGTCCATCCCGATGCCGCCACCTTTAGTAGCCGCAACTGCTTGCCTTGGGCGAGGAACCCAACCGTGAATCGGGCATTGGCGTCAACCAGCTTGACGAAGTCCGCCGTGCAAGCGAGAACCCGGACACGTCGGCTTCCATTGGACACGTGAGTGCAGAGGGGCAAGGTATGGTGTCGAAATACCTGTGGCCATTGTAGAAGCCGGTTTGGATTTCCTTGAGCCAGCAGTATAAGCAGCCTGACGTGGCCATTTGCAGACGTGTGAATGAAGGGCTGGGGGAGGTGTCGGTGCCGGTTCGGATAACGAAGAGCTGCTCGTATCGACTTGAGCTCAGTCTTGGGAGGCGGCCTAAGGGCCGAGACACTCCCAGATGCCTCGAAATACTTGAGCCGTTTCCGGTCTGAAAAGTGACTGAGCACAGAATACTAGGAAATTAAATTGTTAGTTGTCACAATCTCCGTCCGAGAATCGTAGATATATCGCAGTGGGAGAACCTACGTCGGCGGCTACTTTCTTCTCATAATCACGGATGCGGATATCAGCGCCCGACCTAAGAAGAAGGCTGACCATGCGTTTGCGCCCAAACAGCACAGCGAGCATCAGAGGAGTTGTTCCATCGGATGCCCTGCTGTTGGGTGTATGGCCTCGCAGCAATAGCCGGGCCTCGTCAACCTGATTGCGTAGAACGGCGATGTGAATGGGACTGAGGCCGAGCTCGTGACATAATTGCCTCGTCCAGTTGTCATCAGTTGCGGCCGAAGAGTCGGCCATGTCGCGGCGTTCATGAAAAGATGCTGAAGAGAACAACCACGAGGCGCATTGAGAATAGAAAGTTGATGGTACCGCCTGGATATTGTTGACGGTTTATATTTGCGCATGAATGGGAAGGAGTGATGGAGGCCTCCTGGCAAGTCCCTGTATGGGCGTGGTTGGCTCACCCGGCGGATGATGTTTTGACGGTTCTTGGGAATATAGGAAGTGGGCTAGGGCCGGATAGGACGCGCGACGCGACAGCAAGTGTTACGTAGATAAGGAATACGTAGTAGTGAAACCGCAGTGAGAGGAGTTTGAGTAAAATCTCAAAAAGCCGATCACCTACTTACGGGTAGATAGGGGTATGTACGGCCTTGTTTCCAGATGGAAGAACGCAGTTGGCCGACATGCTGGAGCCCTAAGGAGGTAGGACGGGCCAGGTCCAGTATCACTCGGATAGTGTGGGCAAAGCCGACAGCATGATTTTTCCAAAGTGTGGCACGAATTTGTTGACAAGGCGGCTTCGAAGTCAGCAAGCATACGCTGGCCGCCGCAGCTGGGATTAGGCGAGGCGAAAAGGAATATCGATTTGTTCATGCCATATGAGAACCCCCATTTTGAGACGCCGTGAACCCTATCATGCCAGAAACGTAGACCCGTATTTGCCCAACCCAAAAAAGAAGACGAAGAAGACGAAGATGCAAATTTACTCCTCCTCCTCCTCCTCCTCCTCGGCCTCAGCCACGGTCATGGCGATACCTATTGAGGCATGTTAGCAGACTGATGCGAAAAAAAAGAAGCTTATACTAGGACAAAAGACGAGGACAGGCGTTAACGTACGGTCCAGATCACGCTGGCCGGCCTGGGTGATACGGCGGCCACCCTTCTCCTCGTCCTGCTCAACGATGCCAATCTTCTCCAGCGACTGCATGACCTTGCGGTCGACGCTGCCCGAGGCATCAAAGTGGTGTGCGGGGCGGCTGCCGCGGTTCTTGGCAGTGCCGTGGACCTTGCGGAGGCGGCCAATACCAACGGTCTTGCGGAGGTAGACGTGGCGGGCAACAGAGGCGGCGCGGACGTAGAACCAGTCAATGTCCTGGGGAGGCATCTCCTTGGCAGGGCCGGTCTTGACGGTGTCGACCCAACCTAAGCGCGACCAAGAGCGGACGTTGTCAGCACAAGTTGTGCGCACCAGGGGGTGGTTGGAGGGTGAAGGGGATAATTACCGGGAATGGGCAGCTTGCCCTGGCGCTTCAGGAAGGCAGCATAGGCCTTGATGAACTTGTGCGCCTGTACGCAACAAATACCAGCATATTAGCAAGATTCCGTCGTCAGAAGTCTTTCGACTCCCTCACGCCTGCTCCCGAATGCTTTTCTTTTTTCCCATGCTGGTGTCTTGCGTGGTCTTTTCCAGTGCGCCCTCATCCTCGCTCCGTCCCCCACTGCCACCGGCTACCGGCAATGAAATGCTGTCGTTGGACAATGCGCATCGCGTCCTCAGCGGCGGTGGCAGGCGGTCGGGGTCGTGGGGAAGAAACGGAGGATTTCGAGTCGCAAGGTCCGACGATGCTGGGCGTATTTTCCGGAATCGTGGCTGGTTCAAGGAAAATCAGAATGACCTACATCAACGTCGCGAACAGAGACTCCGCCAGGCATTTTTGCGGTTGTTTTTGGGGGAGAGGATTAAAGGGAATGGAGAAGGGCGTTGTTGGCTGGATGCTGGGCGGCGGAGATGTTGTCGTGAGCTTCGAAAAGAGGCCTCGCTTTTTTTTCGTTCTCCCTCTCCCAATTGTGAGGGGTCCCAAGATTCAGAACCCACGCTGGGCCCCTGTCCGCTTTCCAGCCTTAGGGTTTCTGACCCTGAGTGGCGCAGCAAAAGTGGGAGTGGGCTGGATGGTGGCTTGTGGATTACATAAGCGTGAGCAGCGCATGGGCGGGCCAGGTCGGTTCGGTTTGCGGTTGGCACGCGTGGCATGGTCGGATGGTTGGAGCCGACAAGGTTTCGAGCCACGCAGCCACAGCTAGGCCTACCAAGCCACATTTGGTCGGGACTGGGCGGCTAAGGGTCCAGAAAGCATGGATGCGCTGCATCCCCAGACTCGAGTTGACCCGCCGCGAAAGATTGCGATGGGGAGCGGCACTGCTCAGGGCGGTTGCGCGGCGATGGCGGTGTAAATCTCCGCGCCGGCAGCACACGCGTCTAGGGCCAAGCCCGGGCCTTGAGCGAGCTCAGTACGAGGGCGCAGAGATTCGGGTGGCTGTCGAGGCACATAACCCGTAACCAACTGCCCGCCGTTTCTTTGCACGCATCTCAGCATCCGAGAGGCTTGTGCTGCGCCGGCTGCGCTGCTGAGATGGGGCGCCCAACTTCGCCAATTCAATGCCTGTTGAGGAACTTGCCCCAGATTGCGATGCCCCCAGTCAACCCCGACATGCCGATACCTTTACCCGACCCCAGGGGGGCTACAGGAGCCGGCAACTCGGGTAAGTGAAGCCCCCACTTGCCGCAAGCAACTGCGTCGCCTTGGCCGCGCCAACCTCTTGCGTCGAGGCCGAGGACGCGGGTCTGGGGGGATTCTCGACGACGCGCATTTAGTACTAAAGATACCCGTGGCTTCTTTTGCCCTGTGCTTGCCTTGATAGATTGCACTGCAGAAGCGGTTTCCACCTGTCTCATTCCCAGCTGTTTTTGCCCTGTAATCTGGTCGACCGTGGCTTGGGCGCCAATTGTAGAGCTGAAAAGCAAGCCTCAACTCCGCCAGGCGCTTCCCGTCTTTTGCTGTGTACGTTGCCAGCAGAACACCGCGACGCACCTTCTTGAGCGCCCTGCCGTCACGGGCACGCCGGCGTCGACATAGACCAACAGGATGGCTCTCAGTACGGATCCCCGCCCCCCTTGTCCTTTGAGGCTCCCAAGAACAAAACAAAACAACAAAAAACACGAACATTTGCTGACACGCACCTCGGCGCAGACGCTGTTGCTGTCGCGGGCGCCGCCGCAACAACGGCCGGCCTCGCCTATCTGGATGCCAAGTTCCACATTCGCAAAGATCTCAGCGTCATCCTTGGCCGTCGGAGACAGATCAAATACCTTGAGCAGGCCCGTGAGTGCTTGCCCGGAGGATACGCATAGACGCAAGTGACCGCAATCGACAGCCAGTTAACCCAACCTTTGTATCCGCTCAGTCAAGGCGGATCGGCTCTCTCCCTACTACCTGATCGAGCAGGTCGTCCAGCAAAAGCCCGACGATGAGGCCATCTGGTCCAAGGCGGGCTGCTACACATGGAAGGCCTTCTACGACCGCGTTAACCAGTTCGCGCAGTGGTTCCTGGCGCAGGGCGTCAAGCAGCAGGACCTGGTCGCGATATTCATGGGCAACTCGCCCGAATTCGTCATGGTTTGGGCTGCCCTCATCTCCATCGGTGCCGCCCCGGCCATGATCAACCACAACCTCGCGTCCAAGCCGCTGGTGCACTGCCTCAAACTCAGCACCGCCAAGATGATGGTGCTGGACGTCCCGCCTGTCACCGAGAAGAACATCACCGACATCGAGCCCGAGCTGGACGCCATGGGGATGCGTGTGGTGAGGCTGGACGATGACGTGCGTGCCCAGATCTTTGCCTCGCCGCCCGTCAGGCCCGGCGACGAGCACCGCGCCGGCGTCAAGCCCAACTGGCCCTTTGGGCTGTTCTACACTAGCGGCACGACGGGCCTGCCCAAGGCCTGTGTGTTCCCCGTCGCGGCCGCGTTTCAGAACGGAGTGGGGTCGGCGGCCGGCATGAATCACGTTGACCGGGCGGGCGAGCGCTACTACGACTGCATGCCCTATTACCACGGCACGGGCGGCATCAGCATGATGACGCAGATCATGAACGGCACGACGGTGTGCGTGGCGAAAAAGTTCAGCGTCTCACGCTTCTGGGACGAGGTGCGCGAGTCCCGCGCCACCTACTTTGTCTACGTCGGCGAGACGCTGCGCTACCTGCTGGCGGCGCCCGAGTCGCCCCGCGACAAGGATCACTGCGTGCACACAATCTACGGCAACGGCCTGCGGCCCGACGTGTGGAAGCGGTTCCGCGACCGGTTCGGCATCGAGCGCATCTTTGAGTTCTTCAACAGCACCGAGGGCATGTTCCCGCTCGACAACCCCTGCCGCGGCGACTTCTTCGCCCACTCGGTCGGCCACCACGGCCTCATCAACCGGTGGCGGTACCACAACGCCTACGTGCCCGTCGCCATCGACACCGAGACGGGCGAGATCGCCAAGCACCCCAAGACCGGGTTCGCGTACCGCGTGCCCTACGAGGACGGCGGCGAGATCCTCATCCGGATACCCGGCGAGAGGCCGTTTGGGGGCTACTTCAACAACCCCGAGGCGACCGAGAAGAAGTACGTCCGGGACGTGTTTGAAAAGGGAGACTGCTTCTTCCGTACCGGCGATGCGCTGCGGCGAGACAAGGACGGAAGGTGGTATTTTATGGACCGGTAAGTCTTTTTTTTTTCTATCTTGCCCTTTCTTTGTCAAGTTTACCGGCACAAAGTTTCTGACGAGCAAATTACACTGTGTCCTCCAGTCTTGGCGATACTTTCCGCTGGAAGGGCGAGAATGTGTCGACGGCCGAGGTCGGCGAGGTGCTGGGCAAGTTCCCCGGCGTGGTCGAGGCCAACGTGTACGGCGTGCAGCTCCCCGGGCACGACGGCCGGGCGGGCGCGGCGGCGATATACGTGGAGCCCGAGAAGCGCGGGTCTTTCGATTACGAGGGCCTGCTGGCGCACGCGCGGCAGCACCTCCCCAAGTACGCGGTGCCCATCTTCCTGCGCCACATCGCCGTCATCTCGGCGTCGCACAACAACAAGCAGAACAAGATGCCGCTCAAGCAGGAGGGCGTCGACCCGGACAAGGTCAAGGCCGGCGACGACATCTGGTGGATCGAGGGCCTCGGCAAGGGCAAGACCTATGTCCCCTTCACCCGCGAGGACTGGCAGTCGCTAAACGAAGGCAAGGCAAAGCTTTGAGCGGGTGCCGTGTGTTTTTTTGTGCATTGCCCAGGCGAAGGGGAGGGAACGCACGAGCATCGTAGAGGGTAGAAGTTTTCTTGTGATAGATAAACTGTTTGTACAAAGCCAATCTCGTATGTCAAGATAGCATCTGTCTTCAAATCCAACAGCATATACAGAACTTAACCAAGCTTGGAACCGAGACCAACCGCTCATTGTCTGCCTCGCCTTTGCATATGTCTGAGACCTCCCCGCCTTGGCACTGCATTCCATGCATGAGCCGATAACGGCATCCCGCCCCTTCCCCGCACCAACTCTACGTTTACCCCCTTTTTTTTGGTTGATTGATAGGATGGAAGCTCCGTCAATAATCTCGGGAACCCGACAGCTGCCGTTCGTGATTGCCGTCAGGCATTTATTTGGGCTTGTGCCTCGACAGCAAAAGTAGGCCCTGTATACACAGCCATATTTCACACAACATCATTAGCTTTACCATAGTCGAGATGTCTTTGGCAGCCACCATGTTTCCACCACGGGCACGGACCGTCCCGCGACGGACCTGCCTATCACGCATTCTCACATGCACACGCCAGTTCCACGCCTCGCAACGGCAGCGAGCGGTCCGGACGGCGGACATGAGCGAGGCCGAACTCGCCGCGCTCAAGGTCAACCAAGAGCGCATGATGAAGACCCTACACGAGACGTGTGCGTGGGGGACGGGAAAACGATGGGGAAGGTAGGTTAAGCTGCCTGCGTGGGCGCTTTTGCCAGGCCAAACCAAAAGGAAATCAGTCAGTGGATTAAAAATAAAGGACAAACCGTCAAGCGCAGCGGCCCAAACGAAACGGGCATGTCACGCCTGGCCCTCTCGGACGCGGACAAGCAGGCGCGGGATTGGTTTGCCGAAACCACGACGAGGCTGGGCTGCACCGTGACCGTGGACGCCATGGGCAACATGTTTGCCGTGCGGCCCGGGTCGTCGTCGTCGTCGCCGCCGCTGCAGCCGCCCACCTTTGCCGGCTCGCACCTCGACACACAGCCGACGGGTGGCCGGTACGACGGGATCCTGGGCGTGGTGGCGGGCGTCGAGATGCTGCGCGTGCTGGCCGAGCGCGACGTGCAGACGGAGCACCCCGTCGGGGTCGTCAACTGGACCAACGAGGAGGGCGCGCGCTTCCCCGTCAGCATGGTGGCGTCGGGGGTCTGGGCGGGCGAGGTCGGGCTGGACCAGGCGCACGGCCTGCGCGAGGTGGGCGGCGGGGCCGGGACCATGAGGTCGGAGCTCGAGCGCATCGGATACCTGGGCGCCACGCCGGCCAGCCACGAGGCCATCCCAATGGGGGCGCACTTTGAGCTGCACATCGAGCAGGGCCCGATCCTCGAGGCCCACGGGCAGAAGATCGGGGTGGTGCAGGGCGTGCAGGCCTACAGGTGGTTTACGGTTGATGTGCAGGGGAGAGGTACGTCTCTTCTGCTTTTGTCTGCCTGTTGGCCAGCCGGCCTTGCCAGGAAATCACATGCACAACAGGCCGCAGGTTCTATCTCCTTCTCCCAGCCGAGCCTAACACACGCCGCATGCCCAACAACACAGATGCACACACGGGCACAACCCCGCTCTCGGCCCGCGCCGACGCGCTCCTGCTGGCGGCGCGGTGCATCAGCCACTCGCACGTGCTGGCGACGTCTCACGGCGCCCTCGCCTCGACGGGGATCCTGGCGCTAGAACCGGGCGCGGTCAACACGATCCCCGGCCGCGTGCGCTTCAGCCTGGACATCCGGGCTCCGGAAGACACGACGCTGGACGCGCTCGAGACGGCGCTGAAGCACGACTTCACCGCTCTCGCAGCCGGCGTCGCACCGGCCACCAACCCCGCAGCCCTCGCGGGGTCGACCCCCGGGCTGGCCGAGGGGCTGGACGTGTCGTGGCGGACCGACAGCGTGTCGCGGGCGACCGTGTTCGACGCCGACTGCATTGCCACGGTTCGGGCGGCGGCCGGGGCGGCACTGGGTGGCGATGGCAAGGGTGGCGGGAGGCACGAGCTGGTGCGCGACATGACGAGCGGGGCGGGCCACGACACCGTCTACGCGAGCAGGCGGTGCCCGGCCAGCATGATCTTCGTGCCGTGCCGCGGCGGCATCAGCCACAATCCGGAGGAGTTTGCGACGGACGAGGACTGCGCGCTGGGCGCGACGGTGCTGATGCAGAGCGTGCTGCGCTTCGACCGCCTGCGGGCGGCGCGGGCGCATGGGTGAGCATTAAGTTCTGTTGAGACGAGGTAAGGCAAGGTTGGGTCATGGATGGAGGGTTGCAGTGCAACGTGCAGCTGCGGATTAATAACCACCCCGACAAAAAAAAATAGACCAGTCACACGTCGCGCGACAAGCCGATGGGCCGCTGGCGTGAGGGGTGCGTCATCCGTTTGCCCCCCCTGGTGGTTTGATAGGTGTCGTGACCGCCCTTCCCGACCGTCCGCCACCCAACCCCTCTCTAGCTCAAGCCCGGTGGTCGGAGACCCTAAAACTGAAGCTCCGGGCGCGATCTGGGCCGGAGTTCCCCGATTTTGAGTAGTTGGGCGCGCCATGTGCTTGGTCGTACACGAACAGGCTGCCCGCGTTGGCGGCGGTGCATGTACCTTGAAGAAACTAGCAGTCGCGGGCGTTGACGGCTGGCGAGATGGAGGTCCAGATGTGGCATCCACTTCGTGTGCTCAAAACGAGCGGATTGGATGCCACTGGGAGGGGTCGTTCGCCTGCTCCCAGAAAGGAAGAATGCCGGCCGAGACGGGCAAGGGCTCCTTTGAGCTTCTGTGCCGGAAGCATCTCCCACCCACACCAGTAGCCTACCACGCGCCACTGGCGTGGTTCTGGCGTCCTCGTCATGCGGTCGTGCCTGGCCATGAACCTGGCGGTCGAGGCCGGGCTCGGCCAGCAACAAAAAAAACCGGTGGTAGCCGGATCAAGAAGCGAGTGCCACGTCCCAGAGGGCACACTCGAGTGGGCAATCCCACCGTGGCCTGCTTGGCTGCCCTGCCTGGCAACATTCAATGCTTGCTCCGGCCCGAGTAACCCTGCCACCCAGTCACTGACGAGGAGGGGAAAAAAAGGAAATGCACAAGTGCAGCGCGGCGTGACAACCTAGGTCTAGCTCTTGGGTAGCCAACAAGCAATGGAACCCCAGCGAATCACGCGGTCCCCCCGTGCTTATCAACGCCGTCGCATCCTGCCCGCACCTGCGCCGGTTTGTTTCCAAAGCTGTGCTAGCACAAGCAACTCTTCTCCGGCAGAGGCGAAAGAAGCAATAGAACAAAAACGGCCGGCAAGTCCGGATGCGGCGCTGGAAGTCCTGAGCAAAAACCTGCCAAAAAGCTGCACATCTCCCACCTGCGTAGCCTATTTTTGTTCCATTCGTATCGCGACATCTTGGCGAAATCCTCCCGATTCCACTTGGCTCGGCACCGCACTTGGCAACCCAAGGAGGATCGCTGGAAATACCGGGGCCGGGCAGGATCCAACAGAAACGCGCAGCGAGGAGGCACTACCCTGTCGAAGCTCGATCCAATGGCAGCAGCAACAGCACCGGCGACCTCGCCGACAGCGCCGATCGCGCCGGCGGGCCAGAGCCCCATCGAGCGCGGAAGCACCTCGTCGGGCATATCCAACGAGGCACTGGACCTCGTCGAAAAGGGGGGCGGCGTGGAGCAAAAGAAGCGCAGAAACCTCTTTCGGCCGCGCAAGCCCGCCGTCAATGGCCCACAAGACGCCGAGGCAGCGCCGCGTCCGGATTCGGATAGCGGCATGACGCCCATACCGCGGCGCGAAAGCCAACAGGCCGCCCGCGGGGTGGCGCCGGCGGGGCGCCGCGGGGCCTCGACGGCAACGACGAGCCGCACCAAGACGTTCTGGCGGGCGGCGCGCGAGCTGTGCAAACTCGACGAGGCGCAGGTGGACGCCTTTATGGACTCGTACGTCATATACGGCCTCGACTGGTCCGACGAGGACTCTATGCGGCGCGTGCTGGGGCCCGACTTCCAGCAGCGCGTCGGCGACTGCCTGCGCGCCTACTACGGCGTGCTCAACCACCTGTGCGCCCTCGGCGACGTCGAGAAGATGTACATACCGCCGCTAATGGACAGGGCCCTGTCGGTGCGGGGCAACCAGCGCGCGTACGAGGAGTCGATCGCGCGCGACCTGGGCCTCAGGCCCGGCGACCGCGTGCTCGATCTCGGCTGCGGTCGCGGCCGCGTGGCCGCCCACATGGCGTCGATGGTGCCCGGGGTGCGCGTGACGGGGCTCAACATTGACCCGGACCAGCTCGCGCAGGCGCGGGCCTTCAACGGCGCCGAGCTGAACCTGCCCAACGATTTTGTGGAGCACGACTTCAACGACCTGCCGCTGCCCTTTGCCGACAACTCGTTCGATGCCTTTTACCAGATCCAGGCGCTGAGCCTGTGCCGTGACCACGGGCGGCTCTTTGCCGAGCTGCACCGCGTGCTGCGGCCGGGGGCGCGCCTGTCGCTGCTCGACTGGGTCAGCCTGCCGGCCTACGACGCGCGGGACCCGGAGCACGCCGAGCTGATGCGGCGCGTCAAGCCGCTGATCGGGGCCGTGGGCACGCCGACGCCGACCAGCTTCGAGGCGGCGCTGCGCGGGGCCGGGTTCGAGGTGGTGCGGGCCGACAACGCGAGCCTCGACGGCCTGCAGGCGCCGCTGATCGACAAGGTCGACGTGTACTTCCGGTCGCTGCGGATGCTGGTGCTGGGCCTCGTCCGGGCCAGGGTGCTGCCGCCGCACCTCAAGAAGCTGATCAACCGCCTCTGCCTCGACGGGCAGGCGTTTGTCGAGATGGACAAGCGGCGGCTGGCGACGACCAGCCACCGCATCATTGCGCAGAAACCAGCAGCAGCAGGAGCAGCACCCGCAGCAGCCGCCGCAGCGGCAAACCCGCACCTACCACTAGCTGCATCGGAGACGGCGGTAGCCGAGGGTTGGAAGCCTGTTAGCCGAGGCTAGAATAGAAAATAACTACCAGATAGGGGAGGCCTATCTGATGTCATGCCATCGTATCATGACAGAGCATGCAGATGATGTGTGTGTGTGTGTGTCTGGCGCGGGTAAGACGGGCGGATTGAGGGCCGGTGAGCGTGACCGCCTGGTGCGGTGAGTGTGTGGGTGGGTTAGGGGTGGCCGCGGCAGGCTGGTGGTGTGGAGCGAGGCAGGGTCCATGTCGGTAATACTACGGGCAGTCAGCTTTCTCTTGGTGCTTTCTCTTGGGGTCTTCTCCCCAGGCACAGCCTCAACTGAGACATGTCGTTCCAAATCCCACCTGACCTGGCGGTATGCCGGAGGCGGTTGTTGAACCCGAGACAACTCAACCACCGCCTCTGCCGGCTGCTGTTACCTAGGCTCCCGGGGCTCGTATTTCCGTAGCCTTGCTTTCTTCCTTGTTTTTTTTCTTCTTTGTTTTTGTTTTTTGCTTCTTCTTCATCGCTGCTCGCATGTACTTTGCATCTCCTCTTCCCTCTCCCCTTTCTTTTCCGCCGTCCCCTGGCTGGCATGGAATGCCCAGTTCCTAGACGAGATTTGGTGGTGCGTCGGCAGTGGCTTCATCGCAACGGCCGCGGCCGCGGCTGTTCGGGGCCGAGGCACCCCGTTCGGCGGACAGTCACAAAGGAAGGGGAGGAAAGGGGGCCCCTTGGCCGGGTTTGCGCTCGTCCCTGGACGCATAACGAGTTCGTGTCTGCACTGGGATGTTGGCGCCTCTTGGCAGTCCACGGCCAAATGAGTGCTTTGTGGGCTCCTGGCCTTGGCGGTTTGCAGGCGGAGGCTCTGTGTCGTCAAAACTTTTGGGCACCGTCACTACGGACGCCCCATGCGGCGCCGGCTGCGACTAAAGACGCGAGCTCGGACTCCAAAGGGGCGCCGCTGCGGGTGTCGCTGCTATTCTTGCGGTTGCGCATTAATGCCCTGCAATTAAATTAAAGAGGGCCGTTTGTTGTGCCCAGAAGCGTGCTGTTTCGCCCATCCGAGTCAGTTGGCTGCTCCAGCCCTGCGAACATGTCGACGCTCGCTTTGGAGTATTGTTCGAGTGTCACCATGGCCAGGTTCGCAGCTTCCTTGGTACCGGCTCCCGTTTTCTCCCAGCGGACGTTGGGGGGCTCGTGCTGTACCAGCGACTGTCAGGCCTGTGCCCAGGCGGGTTCCCGTCGATTCGCCCAAAGATGCTTCCAATTCTGTTCTGCGGGCGGTAGATGCACATGGGAGCTGGCGCCATCAGCGATCCACGGAAAGTGGGGAACCACCACTGAGACATGAGACGTTTTTCCTTTTGGCCGGAAAGGGCTGCACACCCCGACAACCCACCACATCTATCATAATCGACATGGATATTTCCGCTGGCGCACTCGTCAGCCCAACCGCGACCCAGACAACGGTTGCGGCTAGGGGCTGAGCGGGTTAGCCTGCCTGCCTAGAGGCTGACGCGAGGGGCCTGTCTGGGCAGGCCGAGCTGAACATGCCGAGAAAAACGAAAAAGAAAAACGAAAAAGAAAAAAAAAAAAAAAAAAAAAAAAAAAAAAAAAACAACTCGTCTGGTGGCCGATCTCATGATCCCCAATCCAACCACCCAAACCCAGCCCAGCCCCCGTGCTCCTTGGTCTCGCGGTCCGACTCGGGCGACACAGCAGCGCAGCAGCCACAAGAGGCCGTCGTCGTGCAGGCCTAGGAGCCTGTTTCCCAGCCCTCGAGCGAGCTCCAGACCGAGCAAGCTCGAGTGTGGGAGCTGCACGCTGTGCAGTAGGCTGCAGGGAGGGAGGGGTTGGGTAGGCGCCAGCGTGACCGTGGCCGGGCAGAGAGGCAGTCAGCCGTGGGGGATTTGCCCGCACTCGCACGGCCGCCATCCACCTGGCTAGGTCGCGCTTCCTTCTAGCGCACGGCGAAGATGCCAAGGCATTCGATGCGGCGGGCTCCTCCTCAACGTCGTGGAGTCTCCACACTAGCGCCGCATGTTTCCTCCCTGCGCTCGAAATGTTTATACCTTTTCAGCCTGCCAAGGCGTCCTCTTGCGGGTCGCGGTTGCGTCTCGGCGCCATCCACTACAGGCCTGCGGCTTGGCCTTTGCCAAGGAGGCCGCGCTCCTTCCATCGGCGCAAAACCTCGTATTGGCCTGCTGCTGCTGTTCCTGCTGCTGGTGGTTGGCTGCAGCCGCAGGCCTGTTGCGGTATACTGATGCCCAGCGCCCCGGTGGGATAAGGCCCGGCGCATGTTGCCTGTATGGGACAGCTGACTCTCCATGGCAGGGAAAACACCACACGCTGTTCTGCAGCTGCATGCTCACCCACTCCAGTGGCGGGCTGGTCATGTTCAGCTCGCCGAAGCCCCGCGGGTGGCCTACAGTGCAGCTCCGCAAGAAGTAACTTCGCGGGTGTGGCTGGGTGGGAGGGCATATGCCCCGGCCTCTCGTCATTTGCCTGCTGCATCCATCTTCATCTAGAACGCTGGCCCGGCCCCGGCCCATCCCTGAGCAAGTGCCTGGGTGCGCGCTGTGGCGATAGAATCAACAGAAGCAAGAGAAAAACAAGAGAGAAGAAGAAGCAACAATGAAATGAGAAAACGATGCGCCAAGGGCCTGTTGGCGCAGCATTCTCCCGAAGGAAGAAGAAAAACACCACGAATATGCGAGATTCGGCTAGGGCTGAAAGACTATGCATATGCGACGGAGTCAGTCAACAACCAGGGCTGCTGGCCTTGCCTGCAGCACGATACCCTTGGACGCACCCACACGGTCGGTGACGGGAAACCCACTACGGCTAGGGCGACATTGGATCGAGACGGTGGAAGAGATGACACGGGGCTCCCACCATGTCTCTCTCAGTGATAGCCTTTCTCACCCCAGCCCGCACAACGCCATGCCCATGTAGGCAGGTATCGCCACACCCCCCTTGCCCGCCGTTAGGCTGGCCAGAGAGTCATTGCTCCATTCTCCACACCCGATGAGCTCCTCCTGAGATCCGACCCCCCTCAGGGGACCACCTCATGAGCCGTGTGTCCGGCCTGGCGTCGACGGAGGGAGGGAGGGAGGGAGGAGAGAACAGAGTACTTAAGAGGACCAACGTTGCCCTCGAGGATATGGCTTCAGACCTGGTTTCTCACCACCCCTCGCTCGCTCTTCCATTAATCCCCCCTTCCTACATCAGCCGTCTTCCTGATCTCTCCCAGTCTTACACCTGGCCCTGCAGAGTCGGATAATTCGTTATTGAAGCCGTTCTCTGTGTGTGAACACTCTCGTTGGTATTAAAAAAAACTCCCCATCACACTCACCATGAGGTCCGCAACGATCACCGCTATCCTGGGAGCCGCCTCCCTGGCCCTGGCCCGTCCCCGGGAGATCGAAGCGTATGTGTCTTTTTTTCTCTTTTCCCATTGTTCTCCCCTCTATCATCCGTCTTGACCCTGGCCAAGCCTGCCGTATGAAACAACACAACCCGACTAATCGGTACATGTGCTAACTTTGTCACTCCAGCCGTGCCGATGAGAAGCAGACCATCAACGTGCCCAGGCCCAAGATCGGCAATGTGCCCTATGGTAAGCAGATGGTCCTTTTTGCACAAGACGGAAACATCCCACCATGGCACATCATGGATAGGCCTTGTTTCGCATAACCGACGCCCACTAACAACCACCACCCTTGCAGGCTCCATCATCACCCGCTGCACCCAGTCTGGCGTCGTTGCCCTGACCTTCGACGACGGCCCGAGCTCGCTGACCACGGAGCTCCTCGCCACCCTCCGCGAGTTCGGCGCCAAGGCCACCTTCTTTGTGACGGCCAACAACGTCGGCCCCATCGAGCAGGAGCCGTGGAGCTCGGTCGTGCGCCAGGCCAACGCCGAAGGCCACCAGATCGCCTCGCACACGTGGCGCCACCAGGACCTGTCGGCCATCGGCCGTGAGGAGCGCCAGCGCGAGGTGCTGTTGGCCGAGTCGGCCTTTGCCAACGTCATGCAGAAGTTCCCGACCTACATCCGCCCTCCCTTTGGCAGCTGCGACGGCGCCTGCCAGTCCCACCTGGCCGAGCTGGGCTACCACGTCGTCAACTGGTCGCTCGACACGGACGACTGGCGCCACCAGGACCAGATCTCGCTGTCCCAGGACATCTACAGCAACGGCCTGCATGGCAACCCGGGCCACATCGTTCTGGCCCACGACATCCACGAGAAGACCGTCAAGGTCCTGGCCCGCTTCATGCTCCAGACCGCCCGCGACCGCGGCCTGCGCTTTGCAACTGTGGGCGAGTGCCTGGGCGACCCGGCCTCGAACTGGTACCGCGCCGCCGACGGCAGCAACCCCGGCACCCCCGGAAACGGCGGCGGCAACGGTGGCGGCAGCGGCGGCATGACCCCCTCCCAGGACGGCACCTGCGGTGGCACCGTCACCTGCGCCGGCACCACTTGGGGCACCTGCTGCTCCAAGTGGGGATGGTGCGGCGTCACTGCTGAGCACTGCACCAGCGGCTGCCAGCCCGCTTTCGGCACTTGCTCATAAACCTTTCATCTTACCATCTCTTTACAAATCTAGATAAACCATTAATGATACCATACCCGGTCGGTAAGGGGGGAGTTAATGCATGGGGAAACTAAAAATTAATGGCTTCGCATGGGCGGAGGTTACGTGGCAACCTACATAGAGTAATCAATCTTAAAGACACAGTTGTGTATATCACTCAGAGAGGAAGCCAGTCCTTCCTTCTTCCACGCTTGCATCCAGTGATTTACAACGCGCCGATCGAGTAAACGCCGGGCGGCTTTTCTTGCTTTTTTTTCCCACGCTACGAACATCCATGCTAGACGCCGATAGCCCGAGCTAGCAGACGCCCCGACGACGGCCCTTCTTCAGCCCATGAGCATCTTCTCCAAGCTGACGCCATACTCTTCTGGCGCCCTTCCCGAGCACCTTCTCCGGCGTGGGCGCAACGACCGCGGTATCGCCGGCCCGGATCGCCTCCCAGACTGAGGCCCACGTCCGCGCGGCAGCTCTAAAGGACCCGAGCCGCTCCAGCACCCCTCTGGCCGCGCCAGGTACTCGTCCGCCGAGACCTCGCGCACGCCCGCCTGGACCGCAGCTGCCTACAGCTGCGGTGTTGCGTCTTGGGCTGGTGTCGGCGTGAAATTCTTGCGCGAGCAGAAACAGGGAGGGGAGTGGTAGACGGCGACTCGCACCCTAACCGAGAGATCGTGGACGTGGCTAGGATAGGGTATCAGAAAAGAGGACGTCGATGCCCCTAAAGGCCTCCTCGAGCTCTCGAGGAGAGTCCTCGAAGGCCGCCTTCCGGAGCGATATTTCTGAGCTGTCATGTTCGGCCGGTTGCTTCTCCGGGAAACGGCTGATGAGAACAAGACGGTTGTTTGGAACCAGTTTCTGCAGGTGCTTTGCTGTGCCGCTGCCCAGGCTTACCGAGGTTGGGGAAATGCCCACGATCTTCATTTTGTGTTTGGAAACTGACTGTATTTCCAGAAAAGAGGTGGGGTGTTGGTAGTGTTTCAGGGGCTCGCCAATGGCTACGATTATTTTGGTGCTTCGGAGGGCGGAAGAAAGCAGACAAAAAAAGACCAGTCTATGAAAAAACTACCCATCGTCAAAGAAACCACCAAGGGGATTCCGTCCGCACTTTTATGCTATACCATAGAGAACATCATGATTGGCAAAACCGGCCAACGGCTTGACAGCTCACTCGTGATTGGTCTTACACTTCTTAATTATACAGCCATTTATAATACTGGCTCCTGCTGTCCCAGAGGCTTTACTTTACACCACTCAAGATGAAAGTCGGGAAGCCAACCAAGACATTGCTTACTTGCCGACTGTGGCCAATGACGTAAGTCCGAGCGGACAAACGCTGCAAGCACAGCCTTTGGCCAATCACGTGGGAGCGCCAGGCCCAACCTCATTACTTTATCAGCTCTTTGCAGTAGGGGGCTGGTAGCGGCGAGAATAGACGCCACCGTCTGGAAGTAATTAAAAATCTCAAGAGCGGACAAGAAAGAAGAGGAAAAGAGCCATGTCAATTTGAACAAAAAAACCCTTGGACATTGCACAGGAACCCATCATGGCAGCCAACGAAGACAACGACCCGCCGCTCTCCATCGCCGCCAACGTGGCGGGCATCCTGACCTTCGTCGTGGCCATCCTGGCAGCTGTCTATGCCCGTGTGACATACCTTCGCAACAGCGACGCCGAGTACTTTCGCGTCAAGGCGTCGCTGTCGTGGTACAAGACCGAATCGACCTGGCTGGCCGACCTCGTGCGCGCCGCCGCCGACCTCGATGGGTGCGGCGGCCGCGAGAGGCGCTACAGTGCTACTGCCGAGTTCCAGATGTGCAGCTTTGTCATGGACGACCTCGCCAAGCTCGAGCAGCGCCTGCTCGAGCTCGTCGAAGAGACCGAGGCGAGGGTGACGACGGACAATGGCGGGGGCGATTACCGCGACGAAAAAAGACGGGCGCCCCCATCCCCCAAAGCCGGGTGGACGTTTGTGCCCAGGCGGTGGACCTGGAACTGGACCAAGATCAGCGTCGCCACAGCCTGGCTCTCGGTCCGCACCAAGGCCCTGGAGCTGGTGAGGCAGAGGGACGCTCTGACGGCGAGGGTGCTTTTCACGCAGATGAGCATGGTCGCATCGTGAGCCACATTTCACTCATTGGTGTGGCGGTCGAGCGGCTTTGCCTAGTGCTGACACCTTGCGTCTCACAGGCGCATCCGCGAGCTGGAGGCGCGGACTGATCGGCGCGAGGTCAAAACAGCCGAGAGTTTCAAGAGACTCGAGGCCATGATCAGTTCCCAGCAGGGCGAGATTAGGCGGCTGGAGGACTTGGTGTATCGCATCATGCATAGGCAACGGGTCGGCACGGATGCATCCCCGCCAGCGCCCTTGTCGCCGGTAGAATCAGCGTCGCCATTATTCGGTCGCCAGGACCCTTTTTCGAGCGATGGAGCGGCAGAGAACGACGACGCCTCGCATACCCGAGGCCGGCTTCAGAAACTTCGCGGTTCTCTGGCAAGTCGGTCGAGGTCGAGATGACGCCATGGGCCGCAAACAAAGCCCCTCTGCTTTCGGGAACCAGATCGGCCGCACGGGCCGTTTACTTGAGGCTGTACCCGCCTTGCCAAAGGAAGGCATAGCAGCACGCCAGACTCAAGACAGAGAGGGACAGGTTGAGCTCGAGAATGGCCCAGACCCATAGGCAGCCTACCGAAGGTGCCTGCTTCATGACGGCGAGGTAGCCGTGCACGTTGGTGATGTGGATGAGGTAGCAGCCAGCCACGGTGCCCGTGACGAAGAAGACGGCCTGGCAAAGCTGGGACTGGAAGCGCCGCGGGACGAGGGGGAACGGGGTGGGATTGGCGACGTGAGCATGTAGGGCGTAGACGAGGAAGCCGAAGACTACAGCAGTGGCGGCGGGGTGTTAGCTGACATTGATACCGAAAATGGAGCCCGGCGAAAAATGAGACACGCATACCAAGGAACGCCTGCCCGGCGCGGGTGGCCGTCTTGTACCAGGACAGCTCGACGGCGTACTGGTTCTGGACCAGCACATCGAGCGTGACGTGCAGCATGCACAGGCTGACGGTCCACATGACCGCGTCCATGATGCGGTCGGCCATGGGGGACAGTTCCCCGTCGTCCTCGTCATCGTCGTCGTCGGGCGGCGGCGGCAGGCCCTTCTTCTTGGCGTCGTTGATCTTCTGTTTGCGCTCGGCCTGCTTGAACAGGTTGCGCTCCGCTGCCATGTCCAGTAGCGTCTTCTCCGACGGTCCGGATCGGTCGGGCTGCTTGAGCTTGATCTTTCCGCCGGCGTCACGTTGTCGTGCCATTGTGGGTGATGGCCGTGGTAGGATCTTGGGTGAATGTGAGACGTTTGGTCGATGTGTCTGCCGCCTGTGCCGGGTCGTTGTCTTGTCAGGTTGGTTGGTTGGTCTTGAACTGTGACGCCTGTCACGATAGAATTTAGGGGCTGACCCTGCCCTCGTCACAAGCAGCTCACCCCTGTCAGCCATCCGGGCCCGCCAGCCTGGCCAGACCCCAGCGCTGGTCTGATTCGCCAATTGGCTGGCGTATCAAATCCGCAGAGGGGCGGAGCTTGGGCGCGGCATTCAAGCTCTCGGGACCTGTGCCAGAGGGTTGCAGCGCCGTCCCGCACATCGCTACCGTCTCCAGCTGTCCAACGTCAAGTCGGCCCTGGAAATCGGAGCCCTTCCGACCGAGCAGCTGGGCTGTTTTCGACGTCGCCTCCCCAGACCGTCTTGTCGCCTCGTCCTCGCAGAAATGTCGGCTGGGCTCCTGGCGGCAGGCCTCCTGGTCCTGCTCGCGCCAGCCCTGTACGCATACATGCAGTCAATCGCCGCGGCGCGCTTCCCGACCCCGCGCAACAGGCGCATCTGCCTCCTGATTGCCCACCCGGACGACGAGGCCATGTTCTTCGCCCCGACCGTCCTTGCCTTGACCCGCCCCGAGACTGGAAACTACGTCAAGATTTTGTGTCTGAGCAGCGGTCCGTCGTCAACCCCCGCCGTGCCACCTCTTGTTCTTGCCACTTGCATACCTCCGCTGACAGCCCACAAACAGGAAACGCGGATGGGCTCGGCGAGACGCGCAAAAAAGAGCTGGTCAAGAGCGGGATGCTCCTCGGCCTGCGGCATGAGGATGATGTGACTGTCATCGAGTCCGAGTACGTCTCGGCCATCCCCTCGGTTCTGTCTCCCTCGGACAAGATTACATGCGCTGACACAGCACTCGCTCTCCAAAGATCCTTCCCAGACTCCATGACGACGACCTGGGACCCGACCGCCATCTCGGACCTGCTAACCTCGACCTTCGTGTCGGACCCCGCCGCCCCCAGCATCGACATGCTTGTCACCTTCGACTCCCAGGGCGTCTCGTCCCACCCCAACCACATCTCCCTCTACCACGGCGCCCGCGCCTTTGTCTCGACGCTCCGCCGCTCGTCCTCTCCCCCCATGGCACTCTATAGCCTGACATCGGTCTCGTTCCTGCGCAAGTACACTTCCATACTCGACGCCATCGCCACGCTTGCCACGAGTTGGGGGTTCGCCTCCGCCGGTGGCCCGGGATCCAAGGCGGAGGGTGGACACCCGCGGGGACTGGTCTTTATGAACTCTCTCACCGGCAGCAGTGGCGGGGGTGGTTCTGCCGGGGCTGCTGGTGACGCAGGCGGACGCAATGTCGCAACTGCCTGGAGGGCCATGACAGAGGCCCACCTGAGCCAGATGGTCTGGTTCCGCTACGGCTGGATCACTCTCAGCCGCTACATGGTTGTTAACGACCTGAAGCTGGAGACAGTTGAGTAGTGGCTCGCCCCCGACCGAGTGGGGTCAATGACGGTGCCTCTGGATATTAAGTATGCATGCTAGCAAGACCCACGCTCTTGTTTTTATCGTCTTGTCTTTTTTTGTCTACATATATACCCACCCTATAGTGAAATCGGTTTTTTGGGCAACCCGGTGCTGTATCTCCCCTTGGAAATATCCAGCAACCATTACGCGAACTGCCTCTGAACCCATCTCGAGCCAATGCGCCCCGTATTCAGAGCCGGCACATCGAAGGTGGACGGTAGGTTTGTCGGAAAGACGTCGCGCGCTATCGTTCGTGACTTGTTCTCTTTCTTCCGCCAAAGTGACTGCCGTCTCGTACTGACGGGCATGTACCACGTTTTGGTGGACTGCAGTGGTATCGTTGGGGGCGCGTCAAATGTTTCGCGGACGAGATTATAGCTCTGGGCCCCGACTCGGCGGCTCAGGTCGATGGCCACGAGACCCGTGGCCACCTTGTACTCAACCTCGCGCGGCATAAAGCGCTCAAAGGCTGCGATACAGTCTGGCACGAGCTCCGTCGCGGCCCACGCGTTGTGTTCGGGGCCGCCGTTGCGGCGTGCCGCCTTGAGCAACAGCGTGGCGCACCTGTGGATGTAGAACCACAGCGTCCACTTGCTCAGCACCGCCTCGTGGTACCTGCGCTTCGACCTGGACTCGTCAAGGCCGAGGGCCTTTGCATGCGCCGCTTCCACTGAAGCGCGCTCGAGCTCCTCAACTCGAGAGTCGTACTGTTGGACCATCTTCTCCATGAGCTCCACTGCCACGACTGTCTCCCCCTTGGCCAGGAGTGACTTGGCCAGGATGAAGTATTGTGCCACGCCCGGCTTCACATCGTACCGCGCAGAAGTCATGACCTCCCAGATCTGGATGAGGGAGTCAGGTGTCATGACCTTGTTGAGGAGTATCGGGCTCATCAACTCCCATTCTTGCCTGGCCGGGTAGCTGGAGAGCGTGTACACCCACTCCAGCAACTCGAACCAAAGCTCCTCGGGGATTTCGATGTTGTACACGCGTGAAAGGGTGTCGACGATGCTGAGCGCCATGGGAACATCGGCCATGGCACAGTACGCGCGCATAACGGCAAGCAGCAGCTTCTGGGTGGGAGCCGAAATGACGCCAGGCCTCGCGAACTTCTCGCGCATCGACGACGGATCATCGACCAGCTGTGCCGGGAGATCAGAGAGGGAAGACATGGCCATGATCCCCCAGTTCCGGACGAGCAAGTTGGTCTTGTCTCGGTTCGAGGAAGTTCGCGACATTGCGACCAGCAAGGCGCAGGCCTGCTCTTCGTCCAGGTTTTCTTGTTTGATGTTGCGCTCCACCAGTTTCCGGAGAGGGCCAACCTTGGAAAGCATCTTGTCGATGCGCACAGCGGTTGTATGCGCCGCCGCGTTCTGGCCGAACCGGTCGTGTCGTGTCCGCGCGGTCCGCAGACGCATCTTCTCAAGCATCGCAAATCGGACGCGTCCCAGGAGAAACTTTCTCCTGTTCAGGTTTAGAGGATAGACACGAAACCTAGATATGTCATATTGCGAGTAGAGTGGTTCGGTGAAGAATCTCGCCTTGAGGTACTCGGTCATGACATCCGCCGTCTTGGCGTGAGACACAGATCGGAGGTAATCGCCCCAGACGTGCTTCACCTTGTACAAATCCATGGTCGCGCCTGCGCTTCGCAGTAGGATCTTGAAGTCCGAGGCCGTTAGGATTCCACCAGCTTTCCCGCGGATCCGACACAGCCTGCGCAGGCTTTCGTAGAGCGTCAGGTAAGTTCGCCGCCTGCCAAGCTCGTCCACAAGTGATCCCAGCGGCGTCGTTGCGACCATGCCGGCACTTATGAAGAGGCGGTTGCCATCGCCGTGGAGGTGGCGCTGGACATTTTCGGGCTCGAGGACTCGGAGAAGCTCCGAGAATGAGGCCGCAGACAGGCTCTCAATAAAGGGAGGCAGAGGATCATGTTCCTGGTCTGGCCCTGGAACATGGTCGACAAGCCTCCACAGCGCCAGGACGTCTGCTTCTCGGAGCGCGCGTAGAAACCGATGGGCAAATATCTCGTCAGGTGACTTTGGAAATGCAGGCCTAGTAGGCGGCGACGCAGCTTCGGCCTCCCCACCATGGCTTGCTAGTCGACCCAGGCCGCGCGGCTGCTGCTGACCAAGCACGGCCTGGACAAACGCCGCATCCAAAGCCTGTCCTCCAACACGAGGTAGGTTTGGGGCAAGGCGCGCGCCTAGGACAGCACCCGCATGGTGGTCCGGGACGTGGGAGGCGTACCGCACCTGGCACGCGTTTTCATACCGATAGAAAAGCCAGGACTGAAGGTGGCCGGAGCCCAGTCTCAGCGCTCGTGAGGGCGCCGTCGCGGCCCTGTGTGGGTTGTGAAGAAGGCGGAAGGACCCAGATATCCCCACCGCGGGAGTGGGCGCCAGAGTCATGCTGGCGAGGGAGTCGGGCTCATGGCGGGAGACGCGCAGCGGCGGGCGATGGAGTGGAGAGGGCGAGTACCGGGGAGGCGCCAGCTGCTGGGAGGTGGAAGGGCGAGCAGACGGCAGCGATGGGACCGCGCTGCGACGCGCAAAGGACATGCGATGGATGTTGGGGAACGTCCATGGCGCACAAACTGCAGGCACAGCCGCGGCTTTTAAAGTTGCAGCACACCTGCCGGTCTTGGCCCGGCCAGACAATGCAATGCCACAGGGCAGGCGCACCTCCAGTTGACCTGCTGGGGGGTTTTTTTTAGTTGGGGTTACCTACCCGTCCACCCATCCCTGGCCTTGGGCGTGCACCGCAATTCGTAATCGCCACGGGCGGCCCCCTGAAGTGAGCCAGGTTCCCCGCACGCACCCACAGGACACATCGACGGCCCTGTCCAGCACCATTCATTCCATGGCCCGTGCACGCCCGCGACAGGGCTGCCACCTGGCAATCAGCTGCCCCTCCCGCCGCTGCAACCACGACAGGAAATTTCGCTAGCGCCAGGTCGTCAAGGCCGCCGCGCGCGCATCCCACTGACATTGACCTTGCAAACCAAGCCAGCCAGCCACCACAGCCATCAGCGCCGGAGCAGCCGTGAGCGGAGCCTACTTGCCGCCCCACGAAATTCCACAAGCAGCCGAGCGTAGCCTTACGAGACGAGCCTTGTCTCTCCAGGAAATATGGCCGACTCGGGCGAGAGCCAGGGCAATGAGCCCTTTGGCCTCGTGAGGCTCCTCCTGGACGAGGTTGTTTTTGTCAAGCTCCGCGGAGACAGGGAGCTCAAGGGCAGGCTTCATGTGAGTCCGGTCTGACTTGGACGACTGGGGAGGGAAGGGCACCCGCCGCGTCCTCCTCACATGGGTCAATCTACACGGGGTGAGGGGTCGCTCTAGGAGCAGAACACAAGACTGACCACAACTTCACTCAAAGGCGTACGATTCGCATTGCAACCTGGTTCTTGGTGATGTCGAGGAGACTCACTACATGCATGACGAGGAGGATGAGGCAGACCTCAAGGTCAGTTGGTCAAACCCCCTGTGCTGCTGTGATCACAGAAACTAACTTCTAGCTTAGACGGTCTCACGAAAACTCGAGATGTTGTTTGTTCGAGGCAAGCTTTATATCTTTCCCAAAAACCCCATCTCAGTGATATTCCCTAACGTCGTATCTACGAGCTAGGCGATAGTGTTGTCCTGATTTCTCCATCGGAGTCGGTCTCGGCCTGATTCTCGACGGAATATGTTTACAGTGACAACCATCAGAGCTACAGGCGTGGGGCTATCAGGTGGCGCCTCTATGGTCGAGCCTGTTGCTGGCCACGAAAATATGGCCAGAATTTGGATTATTTCGGTTAGGGCCCGCCATCAAAGCATGGCCTGGCTGATTCTGGGGAGCCGGTAGTCGAAATAAGGCAACCATAAAACGTCGAATTCACAACGGTTGGGCCCCAAACTCATGCAAAGATAAACGCAGTGGCAGATGATAGATAACCAAAGGTCATAGTGAAAAAAGGGCTTTCGGTTGCCTGAAGAGGTGGCAATATCTCCCGTTCAAAATAGCCGGACATGATCAGATCCAACAGTCATTGCTTGGGTCTACTGGGTCTAATTGAACTGGCACCTGTTCCTATAATCAGGCGTTCCTCCTGCACACAATCTGTGGATTAATCAGGGCGAACCAGCCATGCTCAGTCTGAGCCCACGCCTCCCATTCCGCGGCGATTTGGTTTATCTCTTCGGGGGACAAGCCGCCCTGCACAAGCGCAGCATTCTTGGCGGTGGACTCGGCCTTGTTAAAGGTGCCCCCGACGAACAACTCCGCCATCGACCTGCGCTCCTCCTTGGTTGCAGCCATCATCACCCCTACGCTAGATTCGATGTCTGACATCCGGAAGCCTGCCTTGAGGGCGTACTCCAGGTACTTCCGGCCAACTTTCGGGTCTCCACCGTGGTTTGATATCATGTTGCCGATGTAGGACATGCCGCGTACGGTCAAGGGGAATTCCGGGTAGATGGTCATGCTGTCGATATCAGCATCACGACACTAGCCACAGCATGTTAGTAAAAGGAGTGCGAAGGTGGAGGGGGGAGAAGGTTTGCAGGCAGGGAGCCCGGCCACTTTTAGCACTTACACACACCAAGCCCCCGCGCGGCTTGACGGCATTATGCAGTTCGCACATGAGCCGCGCGGCGTCCTTGACGTGCAGCATCACCTGATGCGTGTGCGCGATGTCAAAGCCGCCGTTGCGGAGGAGCGCGCCAAGGTCAGGCTTGGAGCTGCCGCCGTCACCCTGGGCTGGGACCAAGTCGGCCGCGGCCCGGAGATCGAGGGCGTCTCCGGCCACCAGCGTTATGTTGGTCACGCCAGCAGCGGTGATGTTCTCCCTCGCGATGGCGAGGGCATCTGGCGAGTCCAGGCCTAGGATAGTCGCATGCGGGAACCTGGAGGTTGTGGTTAGCATGCGAGCGGGGAGAAAGCAGCCGTATACGCGGATATATACACGAAGATATCTGGGCATCTAGTTACCTTGTGGCGATATCAATGGTGATGCTGCATGGCCCACAGCCAACATCCAGCAGTGTGAAGTCGGGAGGCAGCGAGTTGAGGACGGGAAGAAGATATGGCACGGAATTCTCTATGGTGCGCTCCGCCAGCTTGCGAGCCAGGGTCTGGCTGTTGAGCCCAATGTAGTTGTTGCTCGACTTGTAGCCAGCAGGCTCCGTGTTCTGAGGGTGGACTGCCGCCATTTTGGGTATCATATAGAGTTTCAACGGAATGATAACGGGTACGGTGTCAAGAGGGATGTGTAGAACTGTCTTTGACCAAGCAGTCAAGTTGACGTGAATACAGGTCGCAGAAGCTATCTCAAGAGCCGGACAAAGTCTCGAAAGTCACAGGAGCAACTGAGATGCCGATCTAGCAATCACTCTGCACTTTGGAACGGGGAGAGTCGTCTTATATATTTCAGATGCGATCTTGCATGGGCAGGGTTTTGACTTCGGCACGTGTCAGTCGAATGTATTTAATTGGTGAAAGCGAGTCCAAGGTTCGTGCTTTCCAACTCTACACAAACTCCGAGACCCAGAACTGCGTCTGTGCCGGGATCACGAACGCTTCTATTCCCGATGGGCGATATGTGTGTCGGGCACTGTGGGCATGTCGGAGCCCGGTCCATGGCGGGGCACACGCGCAAAAAAGAATGGATTGTCGTCTGATAGCTGACGGTTACAATGGAGCGTGTAGAGTTCGAGTGCTTGCCCGGGGTGCTCAGTGGACAATGTTGGATGATTGGGTGGTGTATCCCGGTTCCAAGTTTCTCGCGCGAAGCCGAGGAGACTCTTGAACCAAAATAGATGGGGCGACCCGATCACACAAGGCCAACGCATGCGTCGATGGAGAAGAGTATATGCACACTGCGTAGGATTCGCTTGCAACCCGCGAGCGGGGAAACGCCTTTGGGGTGATGAAATGGGGGTTCTCGGCATGCTACTTGCCGCCGTGTGTCCTGGAGACGCCGGGAATGCTCTGGCTATGGGACTCCGGCCATGGAACATCGGCACCTCGCAGATACTGACGACGGACAGCGGCTGCTGTGGGTACCTACATAGGTACGCACATAGGTAGGTAGTAGGTACCTGTGTGATTGGGGTGGGAGCTCCCGCAAAGCTTGGGCTGCGGGGCGTTGGAACCGCAGGTGTTGATTGGTCGCGCGCCTTCGCGCAGCGCGAAGCAAACGGGACTCTGGCACGTCTGGCACGACGTCGAAAGAAAATAGCTTGGCGAGGGCGCGGATTTTGCCCTCTTTTCCCTCTAGCTCGATTGATGTCCTCGCACGCCATCTCCACTCACCCAGCAACCCAGCCCCCGCTCCCTGTCCCAGACCCGCGAGCCGGCAAATTCGTCGTCAAATCCTTCCTCGCTTCGATTGGGCTCCAGCAGCCAACACCGAGCCTGGGCTCAACCAAACCGCCTTCCGGCGCAATCCTGGGTGCAAAGCGACGGCGAGCGCAGCCCCGAGCTGCGCCATGATGCAAGCCGGCCATGTTTTCTTTCTTGGGACTTAGTGCGCGAAAGCCTGCCCCCCAGCCACCGCCAGAACCCACGTCGGAGCTCGGACCCGACCCCCCCGCAACAACCATCGCAGCACCCACAAGCCGGAAGCGCAAGGCTGACGACGCTGCTCTGTCCGATGACGACGAGTCGAGTACCCCCCGAAGGCCGGCGCAAACAAGGCGCCTGGTGGCAGACCTCCAGCTCTCACCGCCGAATCCCTTGGCCAACGGAAGCAGTCCCTCAGGACCGTCAACGGCCAAACGGCTCAAAGCCCAGTCGACGGTTCCCAGCCCGATACAATCTTCGCCAGCGGTGCTCTTTCCCCTGCCAAAGCCGACTCGCTGGCGCAAACGCAAAGTGAGCAGCGCATCCTATTCCAAGGGCGGCTGTACCTCGGAAGTCAAGAACGAGCAGTCCCCTTCCAGGCCCGAGGCTCGGCCTTCTCCGAGCAGCGATAGCGAAGGCGACTCGTTTGCCACACAGAGCGACACCGAGGCCAGCGCGCAGGTCCTGTCCCACAAGAGAAGATCGGATATCGGGCTTGAATCCCACCCAAACACGAACGACCACAACGTGGACTCTCCCGAGCACACTAGCAAGCAACATGGCGCCTCTAGCAAGGGCTCATCTAGCTACCGACAGGCCTGCGAGCGGGAGCGCGTCGTCTTCGACGCGAATCTAAGCGGACCTGAACAAGAAGCACCGACGGATGGCGAGAGTGATGAGGAGAATAAAGAAGACGACGAGGACGACGACGGCGAGGAACATGCAAACAGTGCTGCCTGCGAGGATACCCCGGCCATGCAACGGACCGGTATTGCTTCCGAGGCCGCGACTTTGGATAGCGCACAGAAGACCATGGGTGGCAACGAGAACGAGCAGGACGAGCAGTCGGAAGATGGCGAAGGACGCGTGGCCATAATCAAGTCCAAGTCTGACCCCGCTGCCGTCCCCATTATCCTCCATGAGGACGTTACAGACAGAAAGTACACAATCGGCTCGATAGTGGACCACCGGCGAGACGCAGAGATTGACCACGCATTTGAGCTCTCGGTCCGATGGGTGGGCTTCGCTGAGCCGACCTGGGAGCCAGAACGATCGATCCAGGCTCAGGTACCCGAGCTCTTGTACAAGTACTGGGATGGCGTTGGAGGACGGCCCTTCACCGGGGCGTTCCGCGTCTTCTCGGTGCTGCGGCGCGTCATCGCTCGACCCCCAAAGCGCGGCGCCCCGGGGGCCAGGTACAAAAAGCGCATCAAGTATCTGGTGCAGTGGGAGGGCTACTCTGCGGATCCCAAACACACGTCGGTGGAGACGGAGGAGAAGCTCCGGGACATCGCACCCGACGAGCTGGAACTTTTTCTCGAGCACAACAGCGCAAGATGACGGCACGAGCCGTGAAACCACGCCATGTGATCACCACACATGTTGCCTCTTTTAATCCATACCTGGTGAGGCTGGGGATTTTGCGGATGATAATTCGGCGTTGGGTCCACTTTCGGAGGTTTGCAGCACTGAGGGATGTTAGTCTGGGCGAACTGGGAAACGGTATATGTGGTTATCACCCACCGATAAAAATCTGTACCTAGAACCCCTTAACGGGAGCTGCAAATGAATTAATAGTAGTTTAGGAAGGAGACGAAGGATAATGTACTCAGCATCAAAGCGAGAAGAAGAAAAAAGGGGGGAATAAGGGAAAAGAGTTGCCATATCACCATTCAGCATGTTTCATGCTCTGTCACGGCCTTTGATCAGCTTGACGACGGTATATCTACAAATGGCAAAAACAAATTGATTCGGCCGAGGCTCGAACTCAGGACCTTGTGCGTGTGAGGCACACGTGATAACCAACTACACCACCGAACCAATTGATGAATGACGGGATCCATGTTGCGGATAATATTCGGTGGGCTGGGTGTAGACAACCATGATGTGGAGGTCGTGGGTGTTCGCTGACATATTCGATGAGCTGGGGTCGGAAAGCCCCACCACCCCTGGGAATGCCTCTGTCAAAGCTGTAGTCTCTGAGTCTCGGCAGGAGGAAGGTTCTACCTTCAGCTGCCTATCTATGCATGATTGCTGGCAGCCGGCAGTGTCTGTGGGAAACATCATTCATGGGACGGACGATTGCTAAGCACAGCTCCCGCACTCGGCGTCCTCTCTTTGACTTGGGCACCGAACCAGAACAGGCGGTTTTTGTTGGCCCGGCACCTTCTTAGTCGGGACCAAAGACAGGCTTGGTCGTCTCGGGGCCGCAGGGTGCCCGTCTGAAGTTTCTTCCGCTTCTGCGCTGGCCAAGCAGTGGCTCGGTTCGATTGGGCATAACGGACGACGCCTCTGCTGCGACGCAGAAAACCCCCCCGCACACTGACGTAGCACTCGTCCGAGACGTGCCTTGAGCCGTACCTGATGCGGGACTCGGATGGGCGGTGGCTGTATAAGCAACAGCAGCAGCAGCAGTTCGGCCGGCGTCATGTGCATCGGTAATATTTAAGCTGGATACTTTGGACGTGTGGCGTTTGACGAAAAGAAGAGACCACGGCCCGCCTATGCTCTTCTTCCAACTCGCCCTAGTCAACCGCCATACACCAACTCAAACAGCACATTAAAGCAAGCATGGCCTCGCACAAGATCCTCTTGACGGGCGCCACGGGGTACATGTGAGTTCCGCCACCTTTTGCCCTCCCCAATGCTGCACCTGCCTCTCTCTCTCTCTCTCTCACCCTTGACCAGTAGCCCGGCAAAGCCCAGAGCAAACAAGCAAACAACCAAGCAGCGGTTGGCGGAGGGGGGGCATGGGGGCTGACCGGCACGAAAAAAAAACACACGCAGCGGAGGCACGGTCCTCGCGACGCTGCTGGCGTCCTCGGAGCCCGCCCTCAAGGCCAGCAGCATCTCGGCGCTCATCCGCCGGGAGGAGCATGCGGCGGCGCTGCGGGGCCTGGGCGTGGACCCGATCCTGTTCGGGGGCCTCGACGACGCCGACGCGCTGCGCCGCGCCGCGGCCGGCCATGACGCCGTCGTCCACACGGCCAGCTCGCAGCACGACGCAGCGGCCGTGGCCCTGATCCGGGGGCTCGGCGACAGGAGGGAGGCGACCGGGAAGGAGGTGCACTTTGTTCACGTGAGTCTCTCTATCTTTCTGCCGCTCGCGCATACCTGGGAGTTCTAATCAGAGCGTGGATTGGTGAGACAACAGACCGCGGGCACGTCGGCCCTAGGCGACCAGGCCGTGTCGGGGAGGCTCGTCGAGAGGCGCATCTTCAACGACAAGACCGACGACATTTTTGCCTATGAGCGGGAGCGCCAGAGCAAGGATGTCTACGACCAGCGCACTACCGACCTTGCCGTGCTCGAAGCCGGCGAGGCCACCGGGGTCAGGACCGTAAGTTTTACCTGGCGGAAACTTTTTGTGCAGCATGACGTTCCGCTGCCTGGCTGGATATTTAAGCATGGGAAACACTAATCCGGCGTCAAACAACCCCCAGTACATAATCATGCCCCCCACCATTTACGGCGTCGGCACCGGCGCCTTCAACCGGCTCTCCATCCAGGTCCTGGCCATTATGCGCGCGGCCCGGCGCGACGGCTTCACGACCCTGATCCAGGGAGCCCGGAACCAGGAATGGGGCCACGTGCACGTGGTAGACCTGGCCCGGCTGTACGAGCTGATCCTCGCGCGCGCCCTCTCGGCCGGCGCGGCGGCCTCCCTCCCGCCCAATGGCGCCAGGGGCCTCTACTTTGCCGTCGCGGGCCACCACACGTGGGGCGAGGTGGCGGACCGGGTGGCGCGAGAGGGTAAGCGGCTGGGCTACGTGGCGACGGACGAGGTGCGCGAGGTTCCCCTGGAGGAGGCCGGAAAGCCGCTGGGCTCGGCGCTCGGCGGGCCCATCGGCGGCGAGGGCCTGAGCCCCCAGGTGGCCGAGGCCGCGTGGGCGTCGCACGTCAAGACGGAGCCCGCGCTCGCGCGGGAGCTCGGGTGGAGGCCGCTCAGGGACCGGCGCGACTTTGAGGAGAGCTTCGCCGTCGAGTGGGCCGAGGACGTCGAGGGCAAGCGGGAGTGAGGAGGCGTCTGCTTCTAGGCCGATCTGGCTGTGTGTCAAGCTAGGCAGGCCAGGGGGTGAGTGCAAGGGAGGGAGGGTATGCAGATGGGTCCGGAGCCTAGTTTGCTTGCCTAGGTAGGCAATTTCGGAGTTACTGTCTCAGCGGCAACCTCCCGTCGTGGCTTGCTGTGCTAGCCTCTGGCTCCATGTGGCAGCAGTTCTAGAAGCAATCGTAGCCGCATCTCGTGTTGCCTCGACATCACGGCCTGGTGGGGTGCGGCCGCGCGAGAAGCCAGAGAACAAAGCTAGTCGCGAAACAATGGCCGCCGCAAAGGCCCCAACGTGCACCGAGCCGGTTAGCCGTTGCAAGGCGATCTTTGGCCTTATACGATCGCTTCTGGGGAGACGTTGACGACTCCCTAGCTTAGGCGGCCCATGTTAGGCCCGCACAGACAGGAACCAAGCCCAGTCGCTGAGACCAAGAGGATAGATAGCCTTGGCTCCAGGTACAGTAAGCTGCCTTGACATAGATAGGGGTATGAATTGACTATACTGACAAATACTAGCCTGGGAAAGCTGAAAGATGATACGAGAAAAGATAGTGCGAGATCGAAGAAGAGGACAGACAACCAAATAAGAAACATAGAACAGAAAGACAGCCGGCTCGTGTTTTGGCATATCTCGATGCGCTCAGACTGCAAGATCGGCTCCACCAAGTGCAGTCTTGGACAAAGTAACAAGGCTGAGAAAGACGCTAGAAGACCCATGATAGTGACAGATTTCAGATGGCGGAACCAAGGGAATGGGAAACAAAACCTAAAACTCGTACCCGTAAGAGAAATCCGGAAGACAAGGGAATACGAGAAAGACTCCAAAAACGCCACGCTTCATGCACTCAAATGCACCTCTCAGTTGCTCGGAGTCTTCATAAATTTCCCACCCTGGAGACCACCAGTCGTAGTAGTAGTAGTAGTAGTGGTGGTGGTGGTGATGGTGGTGTTTGTCGTAGCGGTCGTGGTGGAAGAAGCATCCTCATCGATAGAGGCATCGCTCACGGCAGACGACACCTCTTCACCCTCGGCCCGCGGACGGAGAGGCTTGTCATAGTCGTAGCCGACACTTTTGACGATTCCTAAGCCTTTGGTTCTCCCCTCACGAAACAGCAACCTGTCTCCAGGAGCGAGGTACTCGGGGCGCTGCACGAACTGGAACGCCACCAGGGCACGATCACCTGTCCGTATGAAGGGCCGGTCGACATCGATGATAGCGCATGTCTGAGACACGGGCCCAACGTGCAGCATGGCCTGGTACTTTGTTTTTATTGTTGTGGCGTGCGAAAGAATCAAGACTGTGGAGAAGAAGAGGTGTCAGCGGGGCGTAAAGGCCACGAGATGGCTTGGTTTGGTTCTCACCCTCAGCAACAAACTCGCGGTAGACTTTTGGAGGCGCCTCGCCCTCGACTTTGGCGAGCACCACCATGCCTTTGCGGACATCCTTGCGCTTGATCTTTTTCAGCGCAAACGAGGCAGACTGGCCCGCCGACGCTGCCGGGACGCCGATTCGTTTCCGCTCGATCGACCTGATGGCCGTCGGAGTGAAGTTGCCGAGCGAGTCAGGCCCGACGAGGATCGAATCGCCCGCGTGGATGACGCCCGACTTGACGATCCCGCTGACGACGGTGCCGACGAAGGGTACAGAGAACGTGTCGTTGACATGAAACTCGAAGTGGGCGTCCGAGTCGTAACGGCCGTGGTGGGGGAGGATATTGAGAAACGTGCGGACCAGATCCAGGTTCTCGCCAGTGACGTTGGACACCTGGAAGACGGGGCAGATGCGCTGGCTGATGAACTGCGTCGCCGTGCTGACGCACTCTTCGCGGTTCTTGATGAAGACGGGCACTTTGCGGGCGCCCGGGCTTTTGAGGATGCGCGTGATTTGCGTAATGGTCTCGGCCAGGATATTAGGCGGGCAGATATCGATTTTGGTCACAACCACCATGACAGGGACGTTGAGCGCCAGTGCCAGGCCCAGGTGCTCTTTGCTCATGCCAATCAGGCCGTTGTTCGCTGCTACCATGAGCAAGCAGTAGTTGGGCGAGCTGGACAAGAGCCCAAAGACGGTGGTCCTGAGGTATTTTTCGTGCCCGGCAAGGTCACTGAAGGTGATAACTTTGGCGCTCCGCTTGCCGATCTCCTCCCATGACAGTTTGCCTGGTCCGCGCGTCAGTCTTCTTGCTCCGGCAGAGGCACAGCACAGCGAAACGACGTTGGGTGTGGATCCAATACTTACGTCCAGGCGTCTCAGACGTGATGACCTGCCCGCTGGTGTCGAAGCCCATGATCTCCATGCCGACCGAGCTGGTCCTCCCCGTCTCGATCTCATGTTTGTGGCGGAACAGGTTAACCCTGGCCTTGCCTCTACCGTCGTCGAGGTCACCTTTGACAAGCACGCCGAGCATGGAGCTTTTCCCGGCGTCGACTGCGGCCGCACAAGGTGTGCGAGTCAGCCATGATCAACTGGTCCGGTCTCTGGCTCGGCAACACTCACCATTCCCTACCACGGCAATGCGCGTCTCAATCACCTTCTCGACCGAGGCGGGGGCCTGCCGAATGAGGACCTTGCCGCTGCACCATTTCTCCTTGTCCTCCTTCCCAGCGCTCGACTCGGCCTCGAGGGGACCGCCGACTCCTTTGGTGAGCAGGAGCTGGCACTCGGCACGCAGCGTCTTGGCGGCGGCGGCGAGCCTCGCAAATGCAGCGGCCCACTCGGCGCGCGACAGGCGCATGCTGTCTCCGCTGTCCTCGAACCCAAGCTCAAACACAAACTCGCCGTGCTCCGTCTCGATGCGCTCGGACAGCACCGAGGCCAGACGCTCGAGCGCATCGACGTCATTGTCGGCCGAGAGCAGGAGCTCGCGGAGGCGCACGCGCGGGGCGGCGTCCGAGAGGTCGAGGGCGTCGAGGATGTCGTCCAGCTCCGCGTGGTGCTCGTCTTCTGCGGGGGGGTCGGCGGCAGTGGCCCTTGCTGCGCCGGGGCCCGCCTTGGGATACCGAAGCGACTGCTGCTTCTCGACGTATTCGGCGAACTCGCTTAGCGCGGCCTCGCCTTTCCGCTTCTCGTGCGGCAGTTGCTTGGATGTTTTGGAAGCCATGCTGGGCTGGATGCGTTCAGGGTGTCCGTCTCTCGGCAATTGTCGCGCTCGGGCTCGGGCTGGGTGGAGCGTGGCGTGGTTCTACTGTCGTATTCGAAGGATCATTGCGATGCTGTGGGCCGACCTCGGGGAAGTTTGGCGTAGGAGCAACGCTTGGGTGGCAGTCCTGGTTTGGGGTAGAGTCTGGAAGGAAAAACGAGATGGAATCTTGGATGTCGACGATTGCCGCGCTTGTTATAGGGTCGTCGGCTGCTCACACTGCGTCACTGTTTGCGGCGGTAGCCACCAAGCGGGCGGTTGGTGATCTTGGGGCGCGCGAGGTCGAGTCATCAGCCGCGATGGAGAAGCTTCGGTGTGAGTAACCCCCCGACGCAGGCGGGGCTGATAGCGTTCTACCCCAGATCGGGCCGGCCCAAGGCGGAAACACGTGTACCTTGTTAACCCCCGCATCTCTATCGATAAGAGCTTGTCGTCTGAACTTGGTCGACTGGGCGCTGTTTCGTCACCCCATGTTGGGGGCTGTCAATTGCGCCTTGCCGGCTGGCCCTCGAGATGCCGGCTACGGTGCTGAAGCACGCCTACCGGCACAACCCGTCCCTTTGCTGGCCAGACGTCGGGCTGGCTGCCTGCTCGTTGAGCCGCACAGCAGTCCGGACGGCCAAAATCGAGGCTGTCTGACGTGCTGTGGGGAACGCCGCCCAATAGGGGAAGCGTCGCAAGGCTCTCGGCCACCTCGGCCACTTCAGAGGCGGGGACCGAAGCAAAGGGAAGCGTGCGGCCCACAGCAGCCCACAGTTGTGCAGGCCTAGTGACGTGAATCCATGGTAGTGCAGATTGCTAGCAAGGCTGCGGCCGCCTGTCTTATTTGCGCTGCAGTATATGTTGCTCGCAATCTCTCCGAGGCCCATGTCTTTCCAGGCCCCCATCACCGTCGCCAGCGTGCCTGGCACCCTAGGTGCTTAGCAGTGCGATATGACAGAAAGAAGAAAAAAAGAAAAGAAAAACGTCCGAGAGCCCGTCTCTGGCTCATTCCGGACAATGCCCGATGCGTCAGGAAAGGCACGCTTTCGATGACGGCTTGAAGGCTCCATACGACCCCTCATTTCTCTCTTTCTCTCCCCCTCGGCGCCGTGCAGGTGGGTGGGGAGTCAGAAGCGGGCAGGCCGCAGACGAGATGAGCCAACTCGCCCTCTCAGTCGGCCCGAGCCCGGAAGTCGAAGGCGAGGGCCCCACCTCACGACTGCCGCTCGGTTCTGGAGAGCAGAGCCCTGAACTGCCGCCTGTGGTCGGATGCGACGGCGAGACAGCGAGGCCCAGAGCCGGGTTGGACGGGAAACGGGCGACAAGATGCGGCATTGATGCCTTCGCACGTCGCATTACGTCGATCTGAGCGGACGGCACGGGCCTGCTGGGTTGCGTTCAAACCAGAAATCCGCAACAGGTTCCATTGTCGCCAACCCAGCGTGGCATCAGGGCCATCGTGGGCCCCCCTACGGGAAAGGAATCAAAGATGCAAGACGACAGCAAGGCAAACAGCCAGAAATTCCTGGCGAGAGAGCAAGCAAAACCACAGCGGGCACCCGGCAGCAGCCGGTGCCACAAAACAGCCCTTGGGCAAGCCGCACGGATCCGGGCGCTCCAACGTTGGACCCCGGCACCTGCAGTAGCCTTTCTGCAGCCTGCGCAGCTGTGGCGCCCTGGCCCGGGCCTGCCAGGGAGAGGGGGGGCCATGGGATGGATGGTGCGTGCAGCAGCAGCACAAGGCCCAGGGCGGAGACACGGGCGCCGTGAGAGATGCCATTGGGCTGCCGTTTCTGGCCTTCTCAAACGCTCCTCTTTTTGTTTCAAGCTCGACCCGCGCACGGGCCCGCGTTTCCCGTCAAAGTGATCCTCGCAGGGTTGCAGCGCCCTGGCCTGGGCAGCCAAGGGCCCACTCGCGCCCAAATGCGGCAGCCCGAGGGCGTGCGCACGGGCAGCAGCCCGCTGGTGTGCGCACCTCGGCGGAGTCGGGGTGCTCTGTGCCCTGCAACCTCGACGAGTGCCCTCTGTGCCTCGTGCCCCTCGTGCGTCCCTCGTGCGTCCCTCGCACCCGTCGCTGGTGCTTGCGCTGCATGCCCGCGACGCTCGTGCCCCGAGCAGATGCCGCTTTGAGCAGGGATCCGCGCAGGGTCGCCCCGGAGAATTCTGCGCTTCTCTCTTCCACGCCCAGGGCCCAGGGATGGGGGATCGATCTCCCCAAGAGACGAGGGAGCATGGACGGCGGGGGCCGTGGAGGGGGATCATAAAGGCCCTCGCAACCTCCCCGTCCCAGAGCCTTCCTCCGATCTCCTCGTTCAACCGTGTGCTTGCTGTCGTGTTCCGTCGAAACATCTCGTCTTGAAACCGCCCAGGACTGGACAGTGCTTCCTTACATTCTTCCCTGTTCCCAACATCGCTGGGCGATCCAGGCTCCAAGAACAGTCCCCACCCTTGCAGAGCATACATAGCTATTTTAAACATCAGCAAAATGTCCCGACCTCGGACCTTCACACGCACAGTCCTGTTCGCAGAGACTTTCGACTTCCCAACGCCGCCGACATGGAACCGCCAATCTGTTCTTGAGGCTCGCAGGACCACCAGCGCATCATACGCGCAAACCTTCTCACCGTCTCCGGCTCCGACCCCGGAGCCCTACCTCCTTGAGCCCGTCGACTCGTGGATGGCCGTCCAGAGTGCTGCTTCCGAGGACCACATCCGCCCCATCACTCCCCTCCGCCTGCCCAACTCGCCGTCGCGACGACCCTCCCTCGTGCTCTACCCGGGGAACAAGCCGCATTCAGCCCAGACCGTCCTGAGGAAGCGCTCGACCATGGTCCACGAGGAGACCCGCGTCGTCGACGTTGACTCGTGGGCCGCCAGCCGCCAGCTCCGGCAGCCCTACCTCGCCGACCTTGAGCACCAGGACCAGGACCAACAGATCCAGCCGCAGCACCAATGGCCCTGGAGCCACGCCCACGCGCCGTCTCCGGACTGCCCCTGCTGCGCCTCGCACTTCAGATCACGCTGGAGCATCTGCAGCGACGAGTCCCGCCCGCCTTCGCCGAGCAGCTCCATCCACCGCCGCCTGAGGAAAATGGCCAGCTCAACCACCCTGCGCAGCGTCCGGAGCTCAATCCGGCTGCGCCTCAGGGCGAGCATCATGCAGCTGACGCGGCGCCACTAATTAGTCCGCGTCTCCAGCCCCATTGCCCTTTCTTCTTCCCATTTCACGACATCATACCCCCTTTCACCTAACGGCCGACCTGCCTTACGAACTCATGAAATAACTCTCCTATGAAAAAGGATTTTCCTCGCCCCCCCTTGCTTTATGAATTTAACGCACCCACAATGATTCCCTGGCACCCCATTTCCTTAGTCCTGTCACGGCTCGGCCGAGCTCGGTCTCTTGGTCTTTTTTATTTCTTTCCTGTAGCTTCCCCCCTCTCGAGGTTGGTGGCCTGTCTCACTCTGGTCTGGAAAAGCCATTGCTCTTGAATACTCTCCTCTGTCTATTCGTCTGTTTGCTTTAGCTCCACTCCGTCTTGTCTGGCTATTGATCGTCGGCGTGCTGGCAACCACACTGGCGCGGGATCTTGGGAGGTCTTTTCAGTGACTCTGCGGTGTCGCTTTTGATATCGCACTGCGGGACAGTACTCTGCATGTTTGTTCTGTACTATAGACCTGAAAATGGAGTTGGCAAAGATAGATCTGATTGCGGAGGTTAATTTAAGAAGATTCAATTACTGCTGTCATTCGCCATTGCTTATTACTGAAGAGAACGATGCCTTCGCACCCTTCCGAATACCCAGTTCCAAAACCCGGTGGGTTCTTTAAGAACATGACACCACACAATATGAAGTTACCGAACACTGTGGCTAAACAAGCTGTTGTGCGAGCGACTGCTACATACTCTCGATGCCTGATTGTGATCTCCTTGAGCCTGGGCAGCTTGTTGCTCACCAGGAGCCGTACATGCACTACACGCATATTCTTGATGAGTTGTATCCCAGCGCAGTTTTTCTCTGTCCGCATTCGGAACACAAAAGGAAACCATAAGCCTCCATGGCTCGAATGTAATCATCGTCAAGCTAGCTAGCCCATCCCGTCTGTGGCCCCTCCGTCACCACTATCCCGAGACACGGATATCTCGGGATGGCGATTCTAACCGTAATCCTCCAGCTTCGTCGTCTCAGTGCCCCCTTCTGGCCCAGGTGTCAGGTATACCTAGCCGGCCCGACGATTCTCCGCTAGAATTCTTCCTTCGTGCGAGCTTGCAGCTCGGTTGGCGCCGCCGGAACTCCACGGGGCGCCACGTTCACACCCACCCGTGCTTGCTTCCCGCTGCAAATCCGGGGAAAGCACTCTAGAAATACGCTAGAAAGAAAGCCGACGGCGCAGCCTTGCGCGAAACCATCGAGAAACAGCCCGGCCGTCTGTTGCCGTGGATACAACGCGGTTCGGCCAGCTAGTCCCGCCGTGGTAGGCCCGGGGCTACAAAAAGGCGAGCACGCCCTACGAGGCCGCTAGGACGTGCGGCGTGTTCCCAACCGGGCTACCGGAGCCCCCGACGTAAGAATCGCAACTGTGCGTCAAACGGTGGTACATTAGGCTCTCCCTCTTGTCGTTTCAGGCGGAATCCCCCAAGGAGCAATAGCCATTCTGACAAAGATGATGACGCTGTCTCTTGAATCCTTCGCTGTTGCGCGTTAGTATCTCGGTCCGACTCGACGACTAGTCACCACGGGCAAAATGGCTTTGTAAGCGTTATTCTCGTACTTGTCCTGGCTGGTGGCTACATTGCAACACATGATATTGACGTCGAGAATCCTCCGTTTGCAATGTAAGGCCCTGGGATGTGATCCTTTGCGGCACCATTATTCCATACACTACATCCTCTGTCTTGTTTGAGCCAGGGACTATGACTTATATCAGTGTACGATCCCGGAAAGCAGAAGTATATATCAAATTATTGCAAAAGGGGTGGTTGCATTTGGACCCGTGGTTTGGCTCGTGGCTCACCATCGCTGGATAATCTAGAACTCATAGAGCTCACAGTGACACTGGATGTCAGGGCGTTGACGTGAGCTTCGAGGACCCAACGACCATCGAAAAATGCTTGGCGCATTCTTTCAAAACACAGGCCTTACGTTTAAAGCAAACAACACAGCAGCAGCTTGTGATATCTCTGCATCCACACCATTTCACTCCTGACAGCCATCACTTCGGATGTTTCATTAAATATCGAACGGAAATATTTCACTGGATAGACACGCAGGCATATTTGGTGTGCAATGTCCCCGTTCCCGGTACTAACAATACATGCCACCCGATCACTCACACTTTTACAGGCCGAGGATCTAACGTGCAGAAAGCAATTTATTTCCTACAAATCTCGATGAGTACTTTGTGCGCTAGTTCAGTAATTTTGCTGTGTCCAGCTATAACTGTAGTGGTAGTTATGCTAGCTGAGCCATTGAAGCAAATAGGGATGATGCTCGCGCTCAGCAGCTGTAGCAGGATGAGCAAGCACCTTGGGGGAGCGGCATATTAATACGCAAGTCGCTCAAAAGCAAAAGACTGTCTAATTTGATCTACTGACTTCAGTCGAGGTCTTGAGGGAGCTATGTCGGGATATGAAAAGCCCCCGTCTCGACTCCTGCCGCGGGAGTACTTTCACGTGTTGTAGCATCTCGGGCGCATATTCGTGGTATGATCAAGAGTGTAGATTTCAGTACACTAGATGGCAAACATGTAGCCCGGCTAGAGTAAGGGGTGTGACCGAAGATCTCTGAGGAGCTGCATTTTGCAATGTTCGACATGGTTGGGGAGTGAGAGATAGACAGAACAGACTGATACAGTCAACCCCTGTCGGTGACTTTATGCAGGTACCAGGAGGACATGGATACTGCTCTTGAGTATACTAGAGTGCAACCTACGGCAAGATTTTGTAAAGAAGAACTAATGGATATGTTAGAAGCAAGAATAAGTGATGCTATGGCGTTGGCCAGTACGACCAGAATTTCTGCCCAAGGTTGTCGAAGGTCAGATGGGATGGCAGCCTCGCTGCAAAGCACACACCCTGTTAGCCGATAATTACCTTCGGTATCCGGCGAGCCTGGGACCAGAAGCAGCAAACAGCTCGAGCTTGATGTCTCCTCCATCGACGGGCTCCACCTTTAAGCCGCGTGAAGGCGCGTCCAAGGATTTCCTAACTTCCATCCAGGGCAGATTTTTTTTTCTTCGGCCCGCAACATTGATGAATCTAGGCCTTGAAAGCTTTGATGACCCATGTTTCCATTACGTCCTTGTTTCCGGCCGGCGGCAGCAGCATAGCTGACCCGCCACCCGTTCCTCGGTGGCTTCCGTTGGAAAACTTTTTTTTTCTCCTTTTCCTTCCCGTGTTTGCGCTGAAAGTGGATGCGGTTGGATGCAGATGGAGCCGGGTGCCTGGCGATCTGACCAGCCAAAATCTGACCAGGGCAGCCCTAGGAGAAAACCTGGAAGTGCTGGGCACGGTGTGGAGCACTGGATTGTCATAGGTGAAAAGACTGCACGTGTGGCGATCCAGCCATTGGGGAACGACACCGGCTAGGGATTGGGACTAGAGGAAGGGGGGGTTTATGCCGCTATGGAGTTGCCACATGGGACCGCGGGAAAAAAAAATCGATCGAAAATTTGCACCTCGCTACACACACAGTGTGCCATGGCGGGTGCAGCTTGGCGATGTCATAGCCAGTAATGCGTCTGTCAACGACCAGGTAGTAGCCGGTAATGCCAATTGTGCTATGCGGGCTTCGAGCTTGGCCAACCGTGGACTGTGACTAACGCCGTTTTGGAGGGCAGCAGGCTCGGGTCATGGTTGATCATGCCAATTCGGCCCAAGCCCGCACTGCCTGTCGGGCGGCTAGATCTCGCTTGTGCTATGCCTTGCCGCAGCTTGGCAACCACAGGTGGTGACACTATCCAAGGACCAGATGGTGCCATGTTAGGCCTTTGCTCGTGGGCGAGTCGGTTGGCTGCGGGAGCTTGGCCATTACCTAACGTGAACTGCCAGAGAGAGGTCGGAAATACAGCGCAGCTCCCCTGGCGTGAGCCCTGTCGGACAGGGAGACAAGCTTCTGGAGGGTGGGGCGGTGGTCAGGCCACTTTTGATCTCCATCCGATTTGCTCGCTATGCCGGCTGGCGTTCAAAACTGCCCTGCGGGTTTTGTATCAATCCCTTCATGGACCAGGGCGCATACGGATGTGTCCCGGGAACGGGAGGTAAAATAAAACAAGACCCGGAACCGGAGCCTAATGTTGCACGACTTAGCTAAATACCTCCCCCTCCCCGGCAGTCCTTAATAACAGGTGTAACGCCTGTGATGGTTCTGAACCACAAACCAAACCACACCCAGAAACCGCAAAGTCCCTTGCACATCCAGTCGGGATGTACTGCCTGAGCCTGAGGACACGGCACGATGTCGAGGCACCAAGCGCACCGCGGACATGCTGAGTGACGTCGAAGACTCGATGACTGATGCATGGCGAAGGCCGTTGACACCCAGCTCCGCGGAGATGGTCCAGCTACTCATCGCCTGCAGAAAGCTGCCTGAGCAGGTGAACGCGGGGAAGGGACCGGACCTATTGCGAGGATTAATAAGGACGCCTTCAACGACGGGGAGAGAGAGACTGGGCAGCCCCAAGACCCTGCATGGCTGTACAGCCCGACGCAAATGCAAGGCCTGTGCTCCATGACAGCATTTACGAACCAACACACTGTGCATTAGGGACAGGAACCGAGCAATCAACATGAAGGTTGACGGGCGGCGCTGACATGAGAAAATGGACACCTTCGCCCATGGATCGGGGAAATGTGTATACGCGCGTGTGTAAACGACGCCAACAGCGACGGACTGCCGAAATATGCCCCCCCAAGTGCCGCCCGACAAAGGCCGGATGGAGTTGAAGGATGAGGCCAGGCGGCCTCGGTTGATGTGTGCATGCAGACCGCCTGACCGGACACATCGCGGTCTCGTCCCAACCAATGGCCCCATTCCATCCGCTCACGCAACGCGGGCTGAGGGAGGTACTTCCTAGAGTACGAGTACATGCACACCCGGGCGGACTCACGAGTCGGTGGAGTGAGGGCCATAAATGTATGGGGGGGTGGGCGTTGTGCCAACCGGGTCCAGGAATCCAAGACCAGAGGTTGAGGCGAAGGGCTTGGAAACGGCTTGGAACCCACAGTGCCCGCCTACCGTACTGGGTGGATGGAGGAGGGAGTGTGGTGGAGCAGGCGAAAGCTCCATTTCATTCAATTCCCAGTCTCGTTCCAGGCCCTGGGACGACACACACCTGACCCGCAGCGGCCCTCGTGACGCAATGGCCGGTGGTGCGCACGCATGCGTCTGGCACGACCCGGAGGTATCTTCTGTCACACCATGGTCCGATCGATACATCCAGTCTGTTCTCGGCCTCCTCCGCAGAGCTCGCGTCTGGGGCTGAGGGGGTGGCAGCGGTTGCCTCTTTTGGTTCGATGCCTCACTGAGTATAGGATGAAGTTGATGTTTGCAGTAGACGGCGCTGGGCGCCAGGACCCTCGCCGGCAGCGCAAAGGGGGAAAAGAAGGGGAAAAAAAAAGGCATCGAAAAATCGAAACCAATCGAGGTGAGGGCCTTGTTGGCCTCGATGGCTCTAGGTGCCACACTGTCAGGGGCGGACCCAGAAATGCTTGACACGGCACCCGCAAGCACGGGAAATTTTGAAATTTTTTCTTCTTCTGCGGCCCTCCGTGCTGGCTGGCTGGGGCGACCCCCCTGGGGAGCCCGCCGCAGGGCGCAGCGGTGTGCCCAGAACAGCACTGAGCCCACCCCGTTTTGACGCCCAGCCGCAAATGGCCGGGCTTGCGTGCCGCTGAGCGCATACTTTTTTTAGCGGGCCGCCTGCGCTGGATGATGTGCGCGGCAGCCAGGGGACCCCGAGTCATCAAGTAATTGTTTGTCATGAAAACGACCGTGGGAGGAAGCGGCTTGGATCACGAGCCAGGCAGAGAAAATGTAAAGCAGGAAAGCTCCCCATATATCAAAGATGCGCCGCCCCGTTGTCTCTCGTAGCTGGACGACCTGCGAGTACCCAAAGCCGGATTTCTGAATCTTTGCAACCCAAGACACACATACCCATCAGTCTCTTTCCCAAGCCGCCCCGTCACTTACACGAGCCAGCCAGCCGACCTTTGCCCACCACAAGCCATTGGCCCCCCGTTCGAACTAAGCGAACCACGCCGACTTACACCAGCTCGACTGCCGAGTGCTGCACAGCTTCGACGTTGAGCCCCAGCGGACAACTGCAGTCCGGCCCTCGACAGCCCACCCGTCAGGCTGTGTCACCACCTGCTATCCCGCACAGCCAGCCGAACGCCGACCTCAAACTCCGACGGCGACTCGACCGTCCAAATTGCGAATAAGAGCAACCGACACTGCTGGTTTCTCGAGCCATCGTGCTCTGGGCCAGCACCTGCTTCCTGCACAGCCGGAGAAGCATATTCCAGGCGGGCATAGGCCTCCCCCCTTTGTTCCCCACACACCATCCAAAACAGGCCAAGCAGGCAATTGTGCCGCGGCCAACATTCAGTGGCGCGGAGCACATCACAAGACCAGAGGAAACCTTCCTGGCAGCACCCTGGTTCGAGCCCGACCCCGCGCACGGCTAGATTGGAGCGCATCCACAAGCACTGCGCCGTTACGACCGGCTTGTTCTGTCCAGATCCGGCGAGATCACGTCACCCCAGCCGTGACGCTTTTGCATAAAGACAGCCAGATGAGGCCCTGAGCAAAAGCAGGCGGCAAGAATTTGAAAAAACAGGAGAGGGAGAAGAAGGAACAAGCAGCAAAAACGGAGGAAACAAAAGAAGCCCACAAAATGCCACACAGAGTGGCAAACTTCCTGCGTGCCTCGACCAACACGCTCGAGAGCCAGATCTTCAAAAAGAGCTCCGACAAGAACGGCACAACACCGGCGCGCAGGAACAAGTCGCCGCCCAGCAGCAGGCCGTCGAGGAGCTCGGAGCGCGTGTTTTCGTACGAGTCGTCCATCGAGGAGGGCGCAGACGAGTCGCACGCCACCGCCGCCAGGATGGCGCCTGACAGGCACGAGTCGCCCGCCGAGACCCACCACAAGGAGCACCACCACCACAGGCTGTCCTTCCCCGGATTCGGTCATCTCGGCAGGGGCAGCAAGGACTCGCCGTCGAGCCACGGCGCCTCGCTCAACCTGGTGGTCGAGTCGCCGCCCATCGTCTTCCATGGCGACGCCGAGACCAGCACGGGCGCCCTGGTGTCCGGCCAGCTGCTGCTGCAGGTCAAGGAAGACAGCCTGCCGCTCGAGTCCTTCAACGCCACCCTCAACATCCACGTCACCCAGAAGAAGCCCTTCGTCGCGCACTGCCACGACTGCACCCACCAGTACACGGAGCTGCAGACCTGGTCCTTCCTCAAGGCCCCATTGGCCATGACCAAGGGTAAGTTTGTGATTTTTTTTCGCTTCTTATTTGCTTGTTTTACCCCTGAAGAGCGTCGCTTCCCCAGCTTTGCTTTGCCCCCTCCCTCTACCCCCCCTTGCTGCAGGTTTTCCTTTCTCCGGGAGGTCAGCTGCTTGGTTAGAATTTTGGGTGGAACCTCACACTAACACGTTTCGCTCTCTCGGCATGCAGGGTTGCACCAGTTCCCGTTTTCCGTCCTGCTGGGCGGCCACCTGCCCGCGACGCTCGACAACCCGCTGATGAGCATAGCGTACGAGTTCAAGGCCGAGGCCGTCCCTAAGGCGGGCCACGGCCCGGCGGCCAAGTTCGACAAGGTCTTTGAGGTCAAGCGCTCGCTCCCCACGCACGAGACCCCGCACCACTCGCTGCGCGTGTTCCCGCCCACCAACATCAAGGCCAGCGTGCACTTCCCCCAGGTCATCCACCCGACGGGCGCAAACACCCTGACGCTGCGCCTCGACGGTATCTCGCGCCCCAACGAGAAGAACGGCACCGTCGAGTTCTGGAAGCTCAAGAAGCTCACCTGGCGCATCGAGGAGACTGCCAAGACGGTCGCGCCCGCGTGCGAAAAGCACGCCCCCAAGGACCTGGACCCCGCCGCCGCCGCCGCGGGCGCCACGCAGCTCAAGAAGGGCCTGCAGCGCACCGACATGCGCGTCATTGGCGAGAAGACGCTCTTCAGCGGCTGGAAGAGCAACTACGACTCGCCCGAGACGGCCTCGGTTGACCTGGAGCTCGAGTACGGCGTCGGCAAGAACTTTGGCCTCGACCCGGACGGCGGCGCCAGCAAGGAGAAGCGCCGGTACGCCTGCGACGGCCGCAGCGCCGACGGCTCCGAGGTGACGCACCAGCTCATGGTCGAGATGGTCGTGTCGCAGGAGTGGGCCCCCGCCGCCCGCCCCTCGCTCGTGACCCAGACGGGCGTCGGCCGCATCCTGCGCATGCACTTTGCCACCCTCGTCACCGAGCGCGCCGGCCTGGGCATCTCGTGGGACAACGAGGCGCCCCCCGTCTACCAGGACGTCCCGCCCAGCCCGCCCGCCTACGCCGGCGCCCACGTCGGCCACGGCACCCTCGAGGAGTTTGACTTCCCCATGCTCGCCGACGGCGACGCGCCCCCGAGCTGGTCGCCGAGCCCGGTCATGAGTCCTGCCATGAGCCCGGTCTTGGAGACACCAAGGCCCGAGCTACCATGATGGCGTCCCAGAAGCCGCTTGTGCTTGAAAATATCATGAAGACCAACGACGACTGACGACAAAGAAAATATTACCCGAAAAAAAAACCAGCCTAGCCTTTTTTCTTGTTTTATAATTATACCTCGCGCATTATACGGCATAAACCTCTTCCGGAACTATGGGGGCCGCGAACTGCGTCTTCTTTTGTGGGAATTGTTCTTCATCGCGAGATACCCCTTATTTTTTTTCCTTCAACTTTTTTTCTTCCGTCACAGTGACGTCCCAAAGACGTGGGTGGCGATGTCATCACAGGGAGTAGGGAACAGCATCGGCATGGCGATGCCATCAAATGGATCGCATCCGGCCGCGGGCGTTTTGGGAACCAAAAAGGGAAATCTGTTTAAATTTTTTGAATATAATCACACCCCACTGAACAGCCACACTGTCGGTCATCATTCTGAATGAGCTCTTCTCGTATCCGTGTGAAATTGTACTCGGCCTGCAGGACCTGGTTGGATGGGGAGGCAAAGATAAATTCAGAAGCCAGTCGAAACTCCCGCCAATGTTATCGCTCTTCCAAAATTTAAATCATGCATGTCTCTTGAACAAACCAATCCGCATGGCGCACGACATTCACTCGCGCCAGAAAATGCCGAGGGATGTGTTAGATGCTGTTCACTTTTTACCTCTTTGATCTGCCTGTGGTCGACTCGGAATCTCCACCCGCTCAAGGACTAACCAAGTTGTCAAAGAGTCAGTCTGAGCCCCGGATGCTGATCAGATCCCTGAACAGGAGATGCCTGCAAAATGAGGGGTTGGTACGACCTAGGATAAAAGAAAGCGGTCGAATCGGTCTTTACCATATCTTTCGACGTCAACAACGACCCCGGTGGATACCCGGGCAGACGTATGAGCTCATGGGGGTATGCGTAGTATTTGCAGTATTGTACAATGATTTCTAGCATGCACTGTGCACGTACTGCCATCGTCCTATATCTGCTGCTTCTGCAGGGCCCTCCATATGCTCCAAGGCAGCTTCCAGCTCGGCCGAACCTTGAACGGGTCAAAGTTCTGCGCCTCGAGGCGCTGCAAAAAGTCGGCGGCCGGCACGGCCTCTAGCAGCGCGCCGAAGCCGCGCCGGAGATCGGCTATGACGCCGGCATCCCCCGTCGCCCCTCGATGCTGGTCCTCGTAGACGTGCTCGGCCTCGCCCTCGTGCTCGTAGTCGTGGCCGGCGCCGTTGCCGGCCCGCAGGTTCTTGAGCATCTCGCGCGCCGTGATGAGGTGGTCGTTTGCGCGCGTGGCCACCTCGAAGACGGCGTCCTGCAGGCCGGGAGCCTGCGGGCCCCGGCGGAACACGTCCTCCTCCCTGACGCCGGCGCGCGCCATGACATCGAGCGGCAGAAGGAGCGCCTGGACGCCGACGCCGCCGCCGCCGCCATCCTCGCCGCGGGGCGTGTGGACGGGGGCGCGGGGCGCGGCGAGGATGGGGATGCCGCGCAGGACGGCGACGATGCCGCAGGCCTTGCCGATGTGGCTGGCCAGGTGGTCGAGGTGCAGCGAGCGCAGCGGGGCGGCGGCGAGGGTGGCGTACGACAGGGTCGCGTACGTGTTCTCGGCGTACTCCTCAAGCGCGGGCAGGGAGACAAAGGGCCGGTTGTCCATGTGCCGCTCGCGGGTGCTGATGAGGCGCTGGACCCAGAACTTGATGGACGACGACGTCGACGAGGTGCCGGCGCGGCGGGACAGGTCCTGCAGAGCGCGGTGCAGCAGGATGCAGATGGGCTCGCGGGGCGGGTTCCCGGCAAAAGTGCTGTTGATGCTGTCGCGCCAGAACTGCATGCGCATGCGGCCGATCAGCGGGGTCGAGACCGTCTCGGGCAGCCGGGCCAGCTCGAGGTTCAGGGTCCGCAGCGCATCGTAGGCGTCCTGGGCGGGGCGCGGCACAAAGCGCCGGATGAGGTAGGCCTCGTAGTCGCCGGCGCGCAGCTGGGCCTGGCAGTAGGCGCGCGCCTTGTCGACATCGACGTCGGTCACGATGCCGCGGCGCCGCGGCGCCGAGCCCAGGGTGACATTGCGCGGGCGCACGGCGGCTCGGGCGGCAGGGGCCCGGAGCATTGTGC